>JAJHZJ010000232.1:1114466-1178782 GCA_023548195.1 Bettongia penicillata ogilbyi | reverse complement strand
GAGGTCAACGAAGGAAAGACGCACATTTATCCTGTATATAGTTTGTTTTGTACATATTTCTTCCATGTTTTTCTCTTCAATTAATTGTAAGCTTCTTGAAGGTAGGATCTGTCTTTTCTCTCTTTGTGTTCTCACCACTTAGCACAACACCTGGCACATAGTAGGTGGTTATTAAGTATATATTGAATCAACTGCACTGATTCTGGATGGAGACATGTAAAAGACATCAATGGAAAAGTCCCAAATCCTCTGAAATTTAAAAGGCTATCTTTCAGGTTCTCTGTTCAAGAGTGGGTTTGGAAACCAGTGTCCTCCCCTCTCCCCATTGATTGATTCCATCAGAGGCACTTGGCTGACTCTCACAGGTCTCCTAGATGATTGAAAACTTGATTCCAATTTAGATTGCTCCTCTTATACAAGCCACACAGGATATTGGGTCCATTAAGTGGAGGGGTGAAGCTAGGTCAAATATCAGATAGAACACAAGTCCTAGAGTCAGGAAGCCCTGAAGACAGGCTTCAGGCACTTGTTGGCTTTGTGACCCTGGGTAAGTCACTTAACTTTGTTTGGGCTCAGTTTTTTCATCCTCAGGTGAGGTGGAGAAGCCAATGGCAAACTGCTCCAGTTTCAAGTATCTTTGACCAGAAAACCCCAGGAGGGGTCAATGAAAGATCAGATATGTTTGAGATAGGACCAAACACCAATAGAGAACATTGCCATAGCCCTTCAACAAATCCAGATGTGTTTCTTGTACAATATCACTATATTTAACCTAATCGATTTCAAAGATTTTCAAACTGACCAAGTACTTTTTGAACCTAATCTACAACTTTATGATTTAGTTCAATAGAGATAGCTAGACTTTGTTCACACCTAGTTTACCTCTGATTGCCTTAATTGATTGGGTTAAATGGTTTCTCAATTTTGGTAATTTTGGTAATCAGTGAGGGATACTATCCCCCCTACTACTTATACCAAAGACTTGAGGGACATTGCCCCTCCCTTTTACTTATACTAAAACATGCCTGTTGTTTTTTCAAAGCTTTATCTAAGGTACTCTCTATATAGGTTCATAACTGACCTTCTTTTCACAATATCAAGGTCTGAAAGTTTCAAGACAGTGATGTCTTCTCCTTTTTCCAAATGTCTTAAAATTCAGTTTCCTTTTTTGTAAAATAACATTATTGAAGTGAGCAAAAAACTTCACTTAACCATATTATCTTGATAATGTCTTCCCGGTTAAATAAAACAGTTTTTACTGTTGATATATTAAGAGTTTATTATTTTTACCACTATTTAAAAGGCCTTTTACTTTCTTGTGAATAATATGACATTTTGAATGAACTTTGTAATGTTAACTAGTTCAATAATAATACCTGACATTTATATATATTGCTTATTAATTTCCAGGCACTGAACTAATTTAGAGTTATTATCTCTTTTGTTTCTAACAAGAACATTTAGAGGGAGGTACTATTATATCCTCATTTTACAGGTAAGGGAAGTGTCTTGGGTCACACAGCAAGCTAATGTCAAGCTAGTTTTTAACTCAGGTGTTCCTGACTAGGCCTAGCACTAACTGTTTTTATCCTTAATTGCCTTAATTGCCCTGCTCAACCGAACGCAATTGTGTTGAAAAGGAAGTTATATTGGAGATTTCTGCAGTAGCGTTATAGCTCTTAGCGCTTTCAAAACAGGGTTGCTTTCAACAGGTGCTGTTGGTTTATTCTGGCCACTCTTTCCAAATTCAACATCTTGAATGTCATTTACAATGGATATTTCTTCTCATTTGATTTCTTTTTTTTTTTATTCTTTATTTATTTATTTAGCTTTTTACATTCATTTTCACAAATTTTTGGGTTCCAAATTTTCTCCTCTTTTCTCCCCTCCCCCCACCCCAATACCCCAAGCAATCTAATTTTCCCTATCTCCAATCTGTCCTCTCTTCTGTCATCCCTCCCTTCCCTTGTCTCTATCTTCTCTTTTCTCCTGTAGGGCCAGATGACTTTCTATTCCTCATTAACTGTATGTCTTCTTTCCTAGTTGCAACAACAATACTAAACAATTGTTCCTAAAACTTTGAGTTCCAAATTCTCCCCATCCCTCCCTCCCCGGGACGGCAGGCAATTCATTATAGGCCATATCTGTGTAGCTTTGCAAATGACCTTCCTGATAGTCGTGTTGTGTAAGACTAACTGAATTGCCATCCCTCCTAACCTGCCCCTCATTGTTTCTCTTCTGTCCTTTGATCCTGTCCCTCCCCAAGTGTTGACTTTCAATTACTCCCTCCTCCCTTTGCCCTCCCTTCCATCATCCCCCCCCAATATCTCCTTCTCCCCCGCTTTCTTATACTGTAAGATAGGTTTTCATACCAAAATGAGTGTGCATTTCACTCCTTCGTTTAGTCAAATGTGATGAGGGTAAACTTTTGTTTGTTTGTTTGGTTTTTTTTTCCTCAGCTCTCCTCTTTTTCCCTCCACTAAGAACATCTCCTACTTGCCTCTTAAATGACATATAGTTACCCCCTTCCATTTCCCCCTCTTTCCTCTCACTACATTTCTCTCTCACCATTTACCTTAATTTCTTTTAAGGTATGGTCCCATCCTATTCAGTTCAATCTGTGCTCTCTGTCTCTGCATGTGAATGCATGTGTGTATGTGTGTGCATGCGTGTACATGTGTATGTGTGGTCCCACCAACCACCCAGATACTGAAAAGTTTTAAGAGTTAGAAATATTGTCCTTCCATGTATGAATGCAAACAGTTCATTTCTGGTAAGTCCCTTAATACTTCTCCTTGCTGTTTACTTTTGCATGCTTCCTCTCATTCTTGTGTTTGAAAGTCAAATTTTCTTTTTAGCTCTGGTTTTTTCATCAAGAATGATTGAAAGTCCTCTGTTTCATTGAAAGACCATATTTTCCCTTGAAGTATTATACTCAGTTTAGCTGGGTAGGTGATTCTTGGTTTGAGTCCTAGTTCCTTTGCCTTCTGGAATATCCTATTCCACGCCCTTCGATCCCTTAATGTAGAAGCTGCTAGATCTTGGGTTATCCTGATTGTATTTCCACAGTACTGGAATTGTTTCTTTCTAGCTGCTTACAAGATTTTTTCCTTGAGCTGGGAGTTCTGGAATTTGGCCACAATGTTCCTAGGAGTTTCTCTTTTTGGATCTCTTTCAGGTGGTGATCGATGGATTCTTTCAATACTTATTTTGCCCTCTGGTCCTAGAATGTCAGGGCAGTTTTCCTTGATAATTTCATGCAAGACGATGTCTAGGCTCTTTTTTTGATCATGGCTTTCAGGTAGTCCCATAATTTTTAAGTTGTCTCTCCTTGATCTATTTTCCAGGTCAGTTGTTTTTCCCATGAGATATTTCACATTCTCTTCCATTTTTTCGTTCTTTTGGTTTTGTTTGGTGATTTCTTGGTTTCTCATAAAGTCATTAGACTCCATCTGTTCCATTCTAATTTTGAGAGAACTATTAAATTCAGTGAGCTTTTGAGCCTCTTTTTCCATTTGGCTCATTCTGCTTTTGAATGCATTCTTCTCCTCATTGGCTTTTTGAACCTCCTTTGCCAATTGAGTGAGCCTATTTTTCAAGGTGTTAATTTCCTCAGCATTTTTCTGGGTCTCCTTTACCAAGATATTGACCTTTTTTTCATACTCTTCTTGCATCTTTGTCATTTCTCTTCCCAGTCTTTCCTCCACCTGTCTGACTTGCTTTTCAAAATCCTTTTTAAGCTCTTCCAAGGCCTGAGCCCACCCAACACCCCCCTGGGGTGTCTGCGGTACTGAGGCCCCGCCCTCCACATCTTTCCCTGATGGGAAAAATACGTTCTCGTCCTCCCCATGAGATCTGAAGGTCGGGATCATTTGCATTTGTTGGAAAAAACTCTCTAAAGTCTTATTTTTCTTCCCCTTTCTAGGCATTTTCACAGCCAGTTACTTGACTTCTGTGATTCCTTTCCACCCCCGCCTGGATCCGCCCAGCTAGTGCTTGGCCTCTGAGATTCAAATGCGCTTTCCCGTGGCAAGCTTTAGTTCTGGCGCAGGGGTGGGGGCAGGGCCGCCTCCTAATCTTGGGCCCTCAGGGGCTTTCTGCAGAGACTTTCAGGAACGGAGCGGGTGGGGGCGGGGTGGGGGGCCCCGCCTGCTGTGCTCAGCTCCCTTGGGGGTTTTATTTAGAGGCGTTCAGCAGTAGAGCAGGGTGGGGGCAGGGCCATCTCCCCTGCTCGGCTCCCTCAGGTTGGAAAGACCTTCAGTATTGAAGATCCTACCTGCTGCTGGGGGATTCCTGAGTCCCGGGCCGTCAGCCGCCCGCCCACGCCTCTGCCTCCGCCGCTTCCTGCCCCGGTCTCTGCCGCTGCCGCTTCCTCCCAAGGGGGCCCGAGTCACGGAGAGGCTCCGCTCCCCTCCCCTATCGCAGCTTTCTTTCTTACTGACCTGTAGCTTCTGTGGGCGGAGGGACTTTCCCGGCTGCCGGAGCTTCCCCCGGAGCTTTCCTCTCTGAAGTCTGCTCGGGTCAGCTTCTCTGGGGCCGCGGCCAGGGGTGGGGGTGGGGTCCGCTTTCCGGAATGCGATGGACCCCGGGGACGGCTCTCCAGGGTTCAGTGGAACGGAAATCTCTTCCCCTATGTTTATGCACCCCCTGCAGAGATTCAGAATTTATGGGGATCTCCTTTTACCTCAATTCCATGGGTTGTGGGCTCGGAGCTCGTAAATGTGCGTCCTTCTACTCCTCCATCTTGGCTCCGCCCCCTTGATTTCTTTCTTCTAACAAATCATATGAGTAAATATTGTAGACAAACTGTTTGGAAAAGAATCCTGCATTAATAATCGATCACTTTTCATCAATTAAATTGAAGTTCTTTTATTTTGCCTTGGTGATTCTACTTGGTTTCCACCATATCTCACATCTCCCATTTCTCTTCTCAATTAAATATTCATGACTTATTGACATAATGTTTCGACTCAATCAATAAGCCTTTGGTCTTTTTAATTCTTTAGTCATAAGTCACATTTTTTCTGGCATGTCAATTAGTATGCTTTTACAGTGAATGGGCTGAGTATCAAAGAATATGTAAGCTTATTTTAGATTATTGCCACCCAAGATTACACATAAGTTCTCATCCTCACTCTTGCCCAGTCCACCCCATCAATCTCTTACCAAAACCTCCCAATTTTACCTTCCTAGCATTTCTTGAAAATGTCACCTTCTCCGCTGACACTGCCAGTTCTTTGAGACAGGTGTCCATAGGGGAGCATTGACAAAATGCTCAGTTGTGTTGGTGAATTATATTTACAGTATTCATATGATTTATCAATGTTGTAACCCAGGCAACCAAGACACTCAGGTAATGCTGGCCTAACTTATTCTTTATGCAGCCATGCTTGTTCTTTCTGATCCTCTCTTCCTTTTCTACACCTTTTTTTAGATTATATACAAACATACAAACAAATGTATATATTTCCATATGTGTGTATTATACATACATATTATATATAAAATATGCATATATATACACATATACACACAGATGGGTAGATAGATAATGTTCTAAAACTTCTTCTGGAATTAAAATGAAGACCATACTGCTATTCTTTATAAATTCTATTGTCTTCTATTGTTTTTGAAAAGTTGCCCAACATTTGCCTTCCTCCAATCCTCTGGCATTTATCTAATTTACCACAATATTTCAAATGTCACTGGCATTTATTCAGTGATCACATCTGTCAGTTCTTTCTGTAGTTGATGATATGGGTCATAGGAGAGGCAGCAGTGTATAGTCCAAATACTGTCTCTGTAGTTTTCTAGATGTGTGACACTGATCAGATCACTTAACCTTTCTGAGACTCTACTTTATCCACTACAAGTTGTGGAAAATAGTGCTTCACAGAGTTGTGATGAAATCAAAATAATAAAAGGAAAGCACTTCGTAATCATTAAAGAACTAAACCAATATTTTGTTGTTATTGTTCAGTTATTTAGACATGTCTGACTCTTGGTGACCCCATGGACCATAGTATCTAGACCCTTGTACCCTCCAGTTATCTCTTACTACACTGTCTCCTCCCCAACTCTGACTAATAAAATCCTAGGGAAAGGGAGAAAGTGATATGACACCTTGATAAAACCAAGGTGTTGAGGTATGAGGAACCATAATATTGAGGTTATGGTGCTTGGGACTCCAAAATAGTGATGAGTGAGGTAATGCCAAATGAATTCATCCCAAGTCTTCTTTCAGTCAAAGTAAAACAAAGTTTATTAACGATTCACCATATTGGGTTGACTCCAAAGGAGAATAAGCATTTGTGATGCTTGTATTAACATGTGGACCAGATAGAATCTCAGCTAGGCAGAGTTGGAGATGGATTGAATCTGAGTGCCTTATGGAAGTTATAAGGAACTTATATACAGAAAGACCATGGGAAAGATCTGGGGATGATCTAGTAGTTTGGGAAGAGAGTCTAAGGCAGATCTTGATGACACTGGGGTAACTAGTGATGTAACCAAGGGTGGGAAACACCTGGAAGCAATTGGGAGATATCAGACCATGCAGGGCTTGTGTGGGAAGTAATCAAGTGTTGACTTCCCCAAAGATCTATGCCTGCATGAGATCTTTCTTCTGGGAGCGAATGAATGAGTCAGGAACAAGGATGGCATGCACTCCATTTACTCTCAGCTAGCTGAGAATGTATATAGGCATTCTGCTTCCATGCATGCAAGAAGCTCATACACGCTGTGTGCTGAGCTTATGTGTTTGGCTGTTGTTGCTCTTGCTCAAGATAATTGTGAAGGTCGGTTATTGCATAAGGGTGGTCCATCATGTAAGTCATGCAAGGACATGACGTCCCAAGAGATTTCTCCTGAGGACATCATGACCATGATAACCCAAGAGTTCCAAATCCCTTACAAGCAAGGATGGATCATTCTAGGTTAAGGGAAATAGACTTGCATAGGAAAGGTCAGATCAAGTGGGAAGATTCAAGGGGAGTTCAAAGAGGTTCCCAGAGGTAAACAATAAATAAAATTTTCCCTTTAAGGCTTAGAAGTCTCATCTCATACAGCTAACTGTCTGATTTTCAGTGTCTGGTTTTAGCAGTCTGCAGCACACTGTCTTCTTTAAGAATCCATGTAGAGACATTCTTTTTCTTTGTCAAAATCTCCTACAAAATTGATCTGAACACAACTTTAAGTTACTTTGCTAATAACCAGTTCAAATAGTTAAATTAGTGTACCCTTACTTCCTTATTCTTATATTGACTTACTTGCTCATTCTTATAAAATAAAAAAGGGGTTGGGACCTCGGTCAATTTTCATGTTTATTTATCTAAGAAACTTAAAATGAGAACAAGAAAAATTAGAATCCAATTTTTATACATCATATTATTCATTCCCCTATCAGGAGGATGAGATTCCTGTAAAGAATTAATTACATAAAAGTTGCTAGATTGACTACCATTGCATCAAAAGTTCAGGGATACTATACATAAATACCTTGAGATGAATTTCAAAACAGCACATATCAAGTAGGTTATTTATAATAATATAATTCCAACTTCTAACCGTATTCAAAGAAAGAATACCCAATTAAATTGGATCCTTTTTTAAGGTATTTAAAAGATATACCACAAAATGAAATTAATTAAAACTAATAAAATTAACTAACTGCAGCCTACATTGTACTAGAATATATAACTAGGAACCTATATCAAGACTAAATACTTAGTTGTTTGAACTAAAATTCTATTTGAGCCAAATAGCTCAATCTTATATGTGCATGTTAAAATAATAATTTAAATATTCCCCCACTACTCTATTATTTAATAGGTTTAATATCATGATTACAAAATTTTTTAAGTATAGAAAATTCCCATAAAAGAATAGGTACATAACTATAATAAGGGAACAGTGTTTCTCAATTTCATGTCAGTTCCAGACAGAAGTTGTGCAGTTGGCAATTGCTTAAAGTCTTAAGGTGGTTTATTCATATTGGAGACACTGAGTCAGGAGAATCCTACCTCAGCTCATCCAGAAGTCATTTTGGGTTCTCATGAGAGCATGCTCTGTAGTTCATAGATGCAGTTCATGGTCCCCACAAGGTTGCTGGCATCATGGATCATTGGCTCAATCGTATTCCTTGATAACCATATCTGGGGATAGACTCAGAATAAATTCAGTAAACCATTCCAAAAGGTCTTGAGTAGCAAGTCACAATAATCAGAAATCCAGATATTTGACTATAATCTCACATTCACCATTGAAAGACACTGCTGCTCTCAGAATTCCTTAAACAGTGGGAACATCTTTAAGGTGAGCCTAGGTAGTTTCCATACATTCATACATGTGTACTTGTTCCTGATTAAATAAGAAACATAAATAAAATTAAATTTTCCATGAAGACAACACAGGATAATTTACACATTGCTATGCTTCATAGATTTGCATCTGTTTCTCAAGCTTATTTATCCTTCCGTAATCATACTCAAAGTGAAAAGAATGAGATACTTCAGGAATTGAATATTATACATCTGATAAGTTCAAATACTAATTTTAACTTTAATTTAGGTCATGGAACAAATTCAGATCTAAACAGCAAGATCCTTTCCACTCACAGCACATTATAGTAATTTAGATGCTTTAGTATTAATCAGCAGCCTGAGATTTCTGATGTGGTTTTAACTGAGCTGCTGACTCTCACTCTGCTCTCCTGAAGACACCTATCAAAACTCTACCAAGAGGGCAAAACAAAGCTAGGAATGAAACTTGAAATTCACAGTAGCTTGGGACATAATTGTCATCACTGTAAAATTATTACTGCAAGAAATTAGCTTTCAAATGGAAATTAAGTAGTCCTTCTTAAAATCATGCAAAAGATTTTGCAAAACATTTCCTTGTAAAAGTATTTCCTTTCATAAAAAATTTACAATTTGTGCTGATGACGTTGATTTCTAATTACCACAAATTTTCTAGTTACCTAAATTCTCTAGTCAAAAAGGTGTTGTAATGAGGACCTGTTTGCTCACTTAGAATTCCTCAACACAAAACTTTTGATAAGATAATTGAAAGGAGATTTTATAAGGTATTTTTTTTGCACAATTAGGAAGTTTCCTTTCACAAAAATACCTTTTTACATACTTGATATAAACAATAACTCCAAATATATTCATTAACAATGTAGTTTTCATCAATGATGCCCAAATAATTTCAGCTGAAACTTCCTTTAAAACACAGAGAAAACTTGGAAGGTTATGATTTCTTAAATTACAGTACTTCAAAATATTACAATACAAGGTCAGATAGAATGACCTAACAGCTTCTTGACCCATTTTTTTTCTCTGACTCTACAATATTAATCTCACAGGGTCTAGATTAAATGAGAAATTTTTTCTAACAACACAGGTGATACAATTGTTTATCAAATTACACAATATTAAATTGTAATATGACAATACTATAAAGAATTATCATGTCTTTAAAATTTGAAACAAAACCACTTAATTATCCAATCTGCTAATCTTAATTTAGTTGGATGTGTTTCCAAATTGCTTCATACAGAAAATTATTCATCTCATCACCACTGGCATATTGATCTCATCTAAGAAAACCCATATATAGTTACCAGGTATGAAACAATTACATTTAGTTAAAACAGTTATCATTCAGATAGCATTTGTCCTATGCCAAGTGCTTTACAATCATGTCATGCTTACAACATCCCTGGGAATTGGGTTCCATTATTATCCTCTTACAGAACAGTAAACTGAGGGAAATAGAACTTTCTTAGGATCATAAAGTTAATAAATTTCTTAATGCTGAGTAACAATATCATTTTGTGCTTAATCCGGATAGGAAGAACATTCTTATTCCTTCAGGAAAGATTTTGGTTTAAATCAAATCAAATATTTAATTATTATTGCTAATAATAAACATTTTGATTTTTTAAAGTTCAATATTCTTGGCTTCTAAGGAAGAAATGATATCCATAAATTCATACACTCCCTTAAAAAGGCACATGATGAGAATTTCCAGCTCCAAATACTTTTTCCTCTATTTCCTTGAAAAGATGATGTCTCGTTTCCTTTGAGATTTATCAGATAAAAAATTACCCCAAGTATTCCAGTTCCCCATTCCAAGTCTTCTGGGAATTTCAAGCCATATAGAGTAGGAAATGTGTATAAAGTTTTGCAACAGTTTGAAGTCACCTGTTTTATACATGCATTATATCTCACATATTATATATATAATATATAGTGTGTATACAAACACACACACACATATATATATATACATACGAACCTGCATTATATATCATTACTATTATTATTATTCTATAACATGTTACTAGGTCAGCTAAAGGTTTTGGCCCAGGCAAAAAGACCTAAGAAATTTGATTTAATGCAGACAGTGTGTGGTCAGTTTCCTCAGGCAGAAAACTCCAGAGTTTCCAGAGTTAATAATTAATTGAACAGTACAAGGAAACAACCTGAGATTTTACATAATAATCACAAATCACAAAGGCCAATATCTGTACCATAGCCAGTATTTTTGCAGTGTTAGATTTATTAAGGCCTTCCTACAGATTTATCCTGAAAGGCAGGTGAACATAATTTCTTCTAGCCCTCTATAACTTTATCTGTTAGTTTCCAAATCAAGCTACAAAACTTTCATTTTTAGTCTTTCTACTTAAAACAAAATCCAGCTTTCTCACACTCTCTCAACATGATTAAACCATCTAAAGATGGCACTATGGCACCAGAACCACCATCTGAGGGGGATGGGACTTAGAAAACATGGACTTGCAGCTGCTGACCCTCATCTGTCCCCAAACCACTTTTTTTGACCTTCCAAATTTTCACTCAAGCCTTTATTTCTCTTTCCCAATCTTTCAAACCCGTTACTCAGACTACTTCCACTTTCCTTTACCATACCCCAGACTCGATGTACTATTGCATAGACACGCAATGGCTTATGTTGATGCTGAAACACAAGAATGGACTTCTGACTACTCCCAAACCTCTTTAATAGATTACAAAAAGCTTGGCTGCCTACTTACAAAATTTTTTTTTTTTATTATTTTTTTTTATTTATTTAAATTTTTTACATTCATTTTCACAAATTTTTGGGTTCCAAATTTTCTCCCCTTTTATCCCCTCCCCCCACCCCAATACCCCAAGCAATCTAATTTTCCCTATCTCCAATCTGCCCTCTCTTCTGTCATCTCTTCCTTCTCTTGTCTCCATCTTCTCTTTTCTCCTGTAGGGCCAGATGACTTTCTATTCCTCCTTAGCTGTATGTCTTCTTTCCTAGTTGCAACAACAATACTAAACTTAAAATTAAAAATCATACTCACCAAAATTTTGTTCTGCTTGTCTTCGCCTTTTATAATCTGGAGGGAGTTAATGCTTAATATTTTTCAAATCAAGAGAGCTATATTTATCTCACACACTTCATAAACATCTCTTATATTGTTAATATATATTTTAAACACATCACTGAAATCCTAAAATGGTTGTATCTAAGGCTATGATAGAAAAGCTCTTATTAAAATCTCTTAAAAGAGTAAAAAAATATCTTTTACAGTTTCAGACACATTGTCCTGATGTCAGATATGTTGGAGGGAGGGGTACAAAGACAAATGTCTCGATTTAACTTAAACATAATCTACAAACTTTAGCTTTAGGATATAATTAAACCTGAATTCAAACTCTCAGCTTTTCTCTTTCATCCCTTGCTGTCATGGGCTACTTGGTCTCATTGTTAGCCCTCTAAATCTGGTGCTGCTGATTCCACTTTCCAACTAACTTCTGAGATGTCTTACTCTGCTTTTCCAGTTCCATTACTTGTTATCTTTTTAGAAGTGAGGCCGTCTAACAAGCCTCCCTGTGTGAGGAACATGTACACTTAAACAAGGAACAGCCCCTCTTATGAAATCAGCAAAGCTTTCATTAGTCTTTACATCTCTTCCCCCTGAATGGATATGTAGCCTCCCCAGTAACGTTACAGAATTACTACAACACGTTCAGAAAGATGGGGCTTCTTATACTGTTTCCTGAACTTTGGATCTCCTGTGATACTATTCCCTGGCCGTGTGACTTTATATTCTACTCTCTGATAGGCTTTTCCTCACACAGCTCCTTGAGCTGTTCATTATTCTCTGACTTCTAACCTGTCCATGCCACGTCACAACCCTTATCACCTACAACTGTGGAAAACAGAATTTCCTTGTTTTCCATATTATCTTCAGATTGTAAATACATATCAATTGAGAAAAATAAAATTTAATTTAAAATAATGTTTTAATCAGGACTGATGGATTAATAAAGCCTGTGTCTTAATATATCAAATAAAGTAGTTCAGCTATGTGATTGGTAAGATTGTTTCTGGTTCTATTTCTGTGGTTTTATGGTCCCAGCTACTCTTTTTGGGATAAGGATTTCCCAAAGACTCTCTGGAGGGCACCTAACACCTCCTTATTCCTCAGGGTATAGATGATGGGGTTGAGCATAGGAGTGAGGATAGTGTAGAAGACAGCCAAGTTCTTCTCCTCTTCTGGGGAACGCAGAGAATGGGGTGTAAGGTATGTATACATAAATGGCGCACAGTAGAAGAAGACCACAGTCAGGTGGGTAGAACAGGTAGTGAAAGCTTTCTTTTTCCCTTGTGATGACTGCATATGATGAATAGCATAGAGAACCCGACCATAGGAAGTCATGATACCAATTAAAGGGACCAAAAGAAACAGATTGGTGCTGAAGAACACTGTGTACTCATAGGCCCAGGTATCCATGCAGGCCAGAGGTAACATAGCAGGGATGTCACAAAAGAAATGATTAATGATTCTGGACATGCAATAGGGTATAGAGAGTACATACACTGTATGGAAAACAGAATTGATGAATGAAGACATCCAGGATCCAGCAATCATCAGCAAGCACACTCTCTTGTTCATGAGAACGGAATAATGGAGGGGCCTGCAAATGGCCACGTAGCGGTCAATGGCCATAGATGCCAGGAGTAAGCCTTCACCACCAGCTATGAGTAAAAACCAGAAAATTTGGAATCCACAACCCACCAAAGAAATGAAATTGTCCCCAGTCAGGAAGTTGACAGCCATCTTGGGAACTGTACTACAAATGTATATGAGATCCATGAGGGAGAGCTGACTGAGTAGAAAGTACATGGGGGTGTGGAGGTGGTGATCCATCCAGATCAGGAGAATAATTGTTGAGTTTCCTAAGATGGTGATTAGGAAGATGAGGACAACCAGGAAGAAGAGGAGCAGGCCAGTTCTTGTGGGTGGTAAAAGCCCCAGCAAGAAGAAGCCAGTGGTGGTTTGATTCCCTTCCTCCATAGCAGGGTGCTTATGGAACTGTTTTGCAGTAGCATAAAATGAGGGGATGGATATAAACTGCTGTGGAGTCCACCTCCCTTTGGATTCTCCCAGAATCTTCCTATTCCTGTATGTCAATAATGCTTCTGTTTTCTGACACTTTGATTTTTTAGCGTCTAGGTGGTATATTGCATAACATCAGTGGACTTGGGGTCAGGAAGATCTAACATTCTCTAGTGTTGTGACTCAGGGAGTTACTGAGTAACTTTGTGCGTCATTTTCCTCACCTGTAAAATGAAAAGAATAACAGCATCTATTCCATGAGATTATATCTGACATAACACATGTGCAGTGCTCTGAGAAACTTAAAACACCGTGTAAATGTGTATTATTGCTGTTGTTAATATTGTTATAGTAGCTAGTTGACACAGAGGATAAAATACTATATCTGGCCTTGCAAAGATCTGAGTTGAAATCTGGCCTCACATACTAATAGGCTCTGTGACCTTGGGAAAGTCACTTTATTTTTGGGACTCAATTTCTGTACCTGTAAAAAGAGCTGGTGAAGGAAATGGCAAACCACCACAATATCTTTGACAAGGAAATCCAAAATGCGGTCACAAAATCTTGGACACAGATGAAATCAACTAAATCACAAGTAGCCTTAGTACCAGGTCATTCTCCATTCTAAATAATTGTCAATAGTGTCAATAATGGAATGGAGATGGGACTTAACACAGTCATTATATGTGTCTGATTGGGCAAGAGACGATTTTCATGGAGATTCCAAAGTTCCCTGTGGATTAGAGTTGCAGCACAAGCTCCCCCTTTGTGGACTTTCATTCCCAGAGGTTAAGGCTTTCTAAATAGGGAACCATAAGGGCTTCATTGTAAGGTACCCTGTGAACAGCAATGATGCTTCTTCAGTTAAAACAGTGTTGTGATAGAACCCTGGTGAGTCATAGGACTCTGAGTTGGTGAAACCCTGGTCATCTGATCTCATCTGATATTTCAAATGTTGGACCTTACTAAGCTCTGAGATGCCAAGATACATGAACTGGTGAAAGGAACACAGGACTGAGAGATTTGTTTTTTGCATCACCTTTAAAAGCAAGAAATAGTGCATATTGATTGATTTCTGGAACATCAGGAGGTGCCATAATATAGTATGATCATGCTGGTTTATGCATAAAGAGGACCGGGGTCTGGTTACTGTATTTTAACTAACAAGTTGTGATGGGGGCAGATCCTTAACATTCCAAGAGCCATTTTGTACATCTGTAAGGAGGGACTTGGATTCTATGGAATCTGCTTAGCCCCATTTCTTCACGTCATGCTCTGTATAGTCTCTTTCATGTATTGTAAATGTCTAACAGTCAGTTCCCTGGAAAGGAGAATATGGTTCAAATTGAATCTGCACTATTGACATGTTCTATAACATTTTCTTACTTGTAAGCAGACATTGAAACAAAGCAATTCCTTGAGCTTTGCTGTGTAGCTTCTGCTGATTTCTGAGGTGTGATTGATCACACTGAATTGGCCACACCCCGGGCCATCTTTCCTCAGAAAGAAGTCTTCATAGTCTTCTCTTCCTTCAGGGGACTGGCGATGCTTCAGACACTCCAGGTGGCTTTGTTGACCATTCTGTTTCCCCTAGATTTCTGCCAGCCTGAGGTCATACTTTACCAAAAGTTAATACCTATTTCTTTAAATATTGTAGTCTTCCTTTCTAAAAGCAGCAGTATCTTCCTTGAGGGCACAAAACCATCCTTCTACTTCTCCAACTGCCCCTCCCATACATGCCCCTATACATACACACATATGGGGGATATATATATATATATATTCACATAATTTATGAATTCATTATATTAATTAATACAATCAATTTATATTTCTAGGTTATATATTTGTGCATAGCATTCATGGAGTGCTTTTAGATTTTAAAAATGCAATACACTTATCTAATTTTTATCCTCGCAACAACCCTGGGAGGTACATGCTATTATTATGCCTTTTTTATAGATAGGGGAACTGAAGCATGGAACAGTTAAATGACTTGCCCAGAGCCACACGTCCAGTAAGTACTTGAGAACCTGTTAGATATGTGATCGATACAGATAAACAAACATAAATACATATATTTCCAATTCTGACCCACATCAAGGAATCGAACTATTTCTGGATAATTCAAAATTCAGTTTAACCTCTTAGAATTCAAAGAATCAAACAATCTGAGTATCAGTTATTATGATATTGCTGTGAAAAGGTGGTATCTTATTTTGAGATCTGAAAACATATTACATTCTTCAGATAGCACCTCCAAGTTTCTTCTTTCTCAGGAGTTGAGTCGTATTGACACAAGAAAGCTGGTTTTTTTTCCACTTAATCCAAACAAACTCCTATGGTCTGTGTAAAAGAGGATGGTTTCAATCTTACCAAAATTTCTGTTTATAGCTGTGATTCTTTTAGAAAGAAAATAAAAATAAGCTCAAAAACATGTTACCAAAGAAAGAATTTCCTATTGAGTAAGGATTACTGGGAGAACTGGCATTCAATTAGAAAGCAAGGTTAGATCAACATCTTACACCAAGACCACAGTAACCTGAAACAGACAGAAGATCTAAATGTTGTTGTTTGTTCTTCATTCTCGACATTGACCATGATATCAAGGGGATGATGCTATGAAAGGCAAGTGATCAGATTTAAGTGAGAAAAGGATGTGCAAAGTCACCAGCCTCACTTTTTCCTCCAGAGCCACCTGGGTCCAGTGGCCAGAGATAGATAAGTACAACTGGCTTTGGACCAGGATGCGGTTGGGGACCTTAGCCCTTTCAAGCTAAAATCCTTAAAAATTCAGTTTTACTGAGGCAATACCTACTCTGATCAAAGAGTAATAAGAAATGTGGTAGAGACTGACTTCTTTACGGAGTTAAAAAATCCATCTAGGAGAGGAAAACCCTCAGGGTTTCTGGTCATTCTGCTCCCCTGTCATGAAAATTATCGCAATGGAAATTAGAGAAGGAACAGTAATCTTAGAGTCAGAAGAAGTGTACATGTACAATCTGGGGCAAATTATTTCACTACATTCTTACTCATTTTTTTAATTCATGGTGCTGTTCAAGATTCAGATAGCATAATACATATTCAAAGTAGTTTACATCCGTAATGCACCTTATTTACATGATACTATTATTTCATGATTACTAGTTAATGTTTTTATCATCATCATCTTATATTGAAAGGAGACATATGAATATATTCATTTTGCATTTGATAAGGGATATGGAGATTCTTTGACTATTTTCCCCTTAGGTACTCAAACAGATAAGGTGAACATATGTTTTACTCAACGTGTATCACTTGTCAGTCCCCATCTATCTAGAGAATCAAGCATAACTAGACTGTAGAAGGTTCTTGCATCTCTTTCGCCACTGAATCAGAGAATGCCCTGATACAGTAGTTAATTTCTAGCAACCCAGGAAAAGTATTAACAATTGCAACCGGAAGGCACAGTACCAAAACCATTCTCTCAATTCACTTGTAAGTACTTGGCTTTAGGCAAATTACATCATACACAAGGACGAATAAAGCCCCAGAAATCTGAGATGGTCCTGGTGAAGTACCAGATTGGGGGAGGAAATAATTCTACAGCCCTGGGAGGAAGAAAAGGATAGAAACTTCTCTGCTAAATTCAAAATACTATATAATCAGGAGCTAACAGCATTGCTGTTGCTGCTGTGGCTTCAACTGCTAAGGAGCACAGCAGTGAAACCTGGAGAGGTCGGAGGAGGGACAGCTTTGGCATCCTGTCCAGTTGGGCACATCACAACACATTAGGACCCCCAGGAATTTGGGTAGATATTCCTAATTTGCACTGGTGGAGGAAGTTCCACATAAGAAGATTCGCACAGTTATGAAATACTAGATATAGACACTGCCATTATCATGGTTTGGGAATCAGAAGATTTGGTTTTGGATCTCACTGGCCTCACTTCCTCTATGTGTGTGCCATAGGAAGACCCTTTGCCTGCCTGTCATTCTGTTGTCTTATGTGTAAAATGAAGAAATTGGGTCAGATACTCTCTGGTGTCCTATTACCCTATATATGTAAGGTTTCACTTTTTTCTCATTTGAATGGGAGTTTGGAGTGTGATGCTAAGACACCAGATCACCTTGGTCACTCAGACTTTAGATGTAGATGAATGTCAATCAGGGGTAATACCATAACTAGTAACTGTCTGAGACAGAATTAAAAGTCAGACCATTCTGACTCAAAGCCCATTGTTCCATGCTCTATGCCAAGCAAGAGTGGGGAGGATCTATACAAAGTCATTGTCAATTTTCATTGAGGATTAGGTGGTAAGACATAACAGCTAAATGCTAATACCAGCTAATATTTATGTAGTATTTTTCCTTATACAGAACATTTCTTTCTCAACAGCCTTTTGATATAGAAGGTCCAAATATTTGTACTCAACCTAAAAATGAGAGAATTGAGGTTGAGAGAAATGTAGAGAAATGGCAAATACCCCAAATGGATACATGGAGGTGTCTACTCTGTCCAATCTGCCCCAAGAAAACCCAGCTTTAGGAACTAGAAGAGAACTAAGGAGGAATAAGTGATATCTCAGGGATGGGAAAAGGTGTATTTGTGGGAAAAATGTTGAGAATAGAATAGATTTACTGAATGAAGTAATTTAGTCAGGGAACTGTCATCCTTTACCCATAACATACATGCATTTGGGCACACACACAAATGCCTCCACATGCACACACAGAGAAGACCTACATACACCCTAGCATCTTCTCCAACTCAGCAGCTTTTGAAGAAATAAGCCCTTTCTGATACTACCTTTCTCTTCATCAGGGCTTCCCTTTGCTTTCGTGTAAAGGCATCAATCAACTGAATTCTGGAGTTTTCTCTGTCTTGACGAACAGCCATAGTCCCAAGTCATTCTGTTGCTCAACAGTCAGGGCACAGAGCTGGGAAATCAGTTACAGAATACCTGTCTTTTGAGGTGTGAAGCTGGGGATTGGGGGTACAATGGGAGGAATGGGGTGCCTAGCATCAGTGTCAGAGGATGGCACACTGCCTGACTCCAAGGCAACCCTGGGATGCTTACATCCTCTAACATTTCTTACTTTTTTTGCACATCTCCTGCTTCCATCCCTCCCCCATCTTTCCACACACAGCTGCAGATCTGCCTCTAACTTCCTCCTCCTCTTACTTTTCAGAGCCCCTGAACATGTGTGATGTGCTACCACCTAATAAATGCCTCCCTCAAGTAGTCACAGACTCCTTATGTGGGAAGGGAATATTCAAGGTGACTTCCTTCCTACATTGTAGGATCGCCATGCCAAACCTTTCCGTGGCAAGAGAATCTGCTTTTTTGTGATGATCCTCAGAGAAAGATGTTCCACAGACTCTTTTAGTTACTTCTCCATACCTAGGAAAAGTGTTTTTGTCTAATTTAAATGTCAGGGAAGGAAGCATCATATGATGGAAAGATTGGATTTGATATAATTATCAAGCATATGAAAACATGACTTTTATTTACACCTCTGAAACTTGCTACATTTCTCTCAACCTCAGTTCTCTCATTTTTAAGTTGAGTACAAATATTTGGACTTCCTATATGAAAGAGCTCTTGAGAAAGAAATGTTCTGCATAAGGAAAAATACTACATAAATATTAGCTGGTATTAGCATTTAGCTGTTGAGTTATGTCTTACCACCTAATCCTCAATGAAACCTGACAATGACTTTGTATAGATCCTCCCCACTCTTGCTTGGCATAGAGCATGGGACAATAGACTTTGAGTCAGAATGGTCTGACTTTTAATTCTATTTCAGAGAGTTACTGGTTATGAGACCCTGGGAAAGACATCCATCTCACTTGGTCTCAGTTTCCATATCTGTCAAATGAGCAAATTGGACTTAATGACCTCAAAATGTCCTTCCAACTCTAAATATGTGATCCCTGTGATCCCATCTTTGATGCCCCTCTCACCTTTACAAGTGATGATGACCAATAGACTAATAGACTACTGTTGCTCAATTCACCCTGATGCAATTCCTGAAGGCAGCTGCTGAAGGGAAAGGCAGCTCTGAAATCCTATATATGTTCTCTGGTAGTTAAATGTGCTGATATCTCTTTCTGCAGGGTTTGTGCTACCCAAGTCCCGAGAGACTACTTCTACCACCATCACCCATCTCTGCCCCAAACACTTTCCCTGAGCTCATTTATTTGTACATCCCTCAGTCATGACATACAAACATGCCATCATTCATGCATTATCTCCCTAGAGATGATTTTTGGCTCATATATTCACCAAGAACAGACCAAAAGGGAATATACTCATACTCAATCACTGAAAAATAAATTGAGAAGATAATTTCTGAGTTGGTTATGGCTTTTAGAAGTTATTTAATTCAATCCCTTCATTTTATAATTGTAAAACTAATTTACAGATAGTAGAAAGGACTTGTTTAACTTGACACTGAAGGTTCTTGATAGAATGAAGAGGGCTGCCTACATGTCTGTCAATGAGGGCAGTTTTAGAATTGTATAACTGAAAGCTGAGGTGTGTCAGATCAGCTTAAACTGGATTACAAGAACTGCTAGTTAAAATTTCAATGTGAATATTTATACTTTGGAAATCTACAAATTGCTTACAAACTAGGTCAGAAATTATTGTTTTGTTGATTGTCTAGACTTAAAATGATCAAAATGTGAATAATTCAGATTAAAATGAACTTTATTTCAAGTCTCCTTTTTTTGTGGAGAGTCAGTTGCTAAATATTTACTAGTATAGTCCTGACTGGAAGGCTCTTTCCTTTTCACTTCAGGAGAGACAGTTTGACTCAATGACAGGAGCACCAGAACTCGATATGGGAGACTTGAATCCTGGCTCAGAAAGGAGTTACCCAACCAGCTAAAATTCCCTTCACTTCTCAGGTCACTCAGTATTCCACTGGACATATTGACATTGCATTCTTATTGCTTGCTGTTAGAGGCATTGGGGGAAGAAATGGGGGTCCCCCTCCTTTCACTAGCCATTGGGTTTACTGTTTCCCAAATCTTTTGTGATACAAAGAGTCCTAGAATACTCCAGACAACACAATACAATTTCCTTATGTTACCATTTGAAGGTCCAATATGAGCAAGGTAGTGGCCATGGTCAGTGCTAGAACCAGAACAGCTAAGAAGACAGCAGACATAACCCTGGACCCCACTGCAAGAATTCTTGAGCATGCTCTGCTCAGACACACACTGACTCTTCTACCTCCTCACTTAGCCACATCCATACCCACAAATACACACATATATATGCTCACCAACACAAGCATACAAACATACATCTTGGAAATCAGACAGGGAAATCTACATTTTCATCCTTTCCTCTATCATCTCTGACAGGATGTAGCCCTCCTCTCACCTTACTTGAAAGCTGTAGCACTTGGTAGCATTTGGAGTTGCCTACAGCCTCATCTATACTCTCCTTGCTTTTCAGATACCCAACTTGGACATGATTTAGAATCACCAACTGTCTCTCTGTCTCTACAGCAATCATGGACTCCTGGTCCCAGCAGCTGTTTCAAAATTGAACCTCCTCCTCTCACAAAAGTAGAACCATGTCTATCTTCTCCATGCCTACCTGTTTTCCTTCTAAGAAGATTACAGACTTCTGTGCTTATAGGATCCCTCACATTTCTGTGTGAGAGTCATTAATTTTTTCGAACTAAAATTTCAAGGAAAGTAGAACGGCATGATGACAGTGCCCTGAAAATAACAATAAAACTATGACTTTAGTTTCATCTCTAATTCTTACTGGATTCTTGTTCCCTTGACTCAACAGTAAAGACAAGTACTTGGTCTGTGCCCATCAAAGGACAGTTGAGAGCAAAATCATCTGCATAAGTGCTGCATAGGGCAATGGTTACTGTGTTACACTTGAAGTCAGAAAGATTGGAATTGGAATCCTGCTTGTGACACTTCTTAGCTGTGTGACCCTGGCAAGGACCTTAACTTCTCTAAGATTCAGTTTCTTCAGTCTTAAAACCAGGGTAATAGCAACTGTGTCAATAGAGTTTTCATGAATACCAAGTGAAATCAGCTAGGTAAAGGGCTTGGCCAGTCCTGGAGTATTTTATACATGGTAGTCCATTACATCTATGTAAGCTGTATTTAATTGTTGAATTATGTCCTATCGTTGAATCTTCAATGAAATTAAAATATAACTTTACACAGACTTCCTTATAAGATCCGTTGCAGATAGTGCATGTGGAGTCAGGAAGACCTAGCTTTGAATTCAGACTCTGACACTTACTATTTATGTGACTTTTTGTAAGTCACTTAACTGCCTCAGTTTCCTCATGCTTTCTGAATCAGCTTCCTTGTAGGCTATCAAGAAAAGAAATCAACTAGGAGAGGAACATGAAGGTAGAACAAAACAGATGAGGCACTTTGACTTTTTTTCAGCACTTCAGTCAATCAATTGATGATCCCAAGGATGCAGTTACTTCAAATAATTCATTTGATTGATTTCTTCGAATTGTAATTTATTGAACTAAATGAATGAAATGACGTTGCTGACAGTCATTTGTAGTCACAGACGCAGTCCTGGACTTCGTAGTTATTAAATCTTCTTCCTTACCTAAAACTTGTCTTTTGGGGTTTAGGTGAAAAGTGAAATAACATTGATGCGAGAGGAAAAGAATCAGACTTTTTCTAGGGAATAAATCCAAGATTATTGACTCCAAACCAGTATAGAGAGCTGTTCTTGATACTTATTTTCACCATTTTTAAGGTGACATTTATGAGCAACACAGTCTTAATGCTTCTTATCTACCACAACAGCTGGATCCACACTTCAAATATTTCATTCTTAGCCATCTCTCCTTCGTGGATGTCTTGTATATCTCTAACGTCACTCCCACGATGATCACTAACTTAATATATGAGTAGTGGTCCATCATATTTGCAATTATCATTGAAGATTCAGCCATAAGATATACTCTAATAGCTAAATACAGCTTATATTGGTATAATGGACTTGCATATATAGAACACTCAAGACTAACCATGTCCTTTACCTATATGATTTCATTCAGTGCTCACAAAAACAGAATTAACTAATCATACTTTAACATACCAGAATATAGAATGAATATATGTCAAGGCTAAATACTAAGTTGTTTGGACTAAAAAATCTAGTCCAAATAGTTCAATCTTATACTTGCATCTTACTACAATAACTTGGACGTTCCATGATTAATCTATTATTTAATAAGTTTAATATCATGCTTACAAAACTTTTTGGTTATAGAAAATTACCATGAAAGAATGAGGACATAACTACAATAAGGAAACAATCTTTCCCAACTTTATGTCAATTCCAGATAAAAGTTATGTAGTTGGCCAATTGCTTTGAGTTAGGCTTAAACTCTGCCAGGTGTGATATTCATATTGGGGAAATTGAGTTGGAAACATCCTACCTCAGCTCATGCAGAATAATCATTCTCCCAAGTGTTCTCATGAGAACATGCTCTGCATTTCTTAGATGCAGTTCATGGTCCCCACAAGGTTCCTGGCATCATGGATCACTGGCTCCATAGCATTCCTTGATAACCATACCTGGAATCAGAGTCAGAATAAATTCACTTAACAGTCCTGTAAGGTCTTGAATACTAAATTCTAATAATCAGAGGTTCAAATATGTGACTATAATCTCACACTGGTAAAAGATCAACCACAGAAAGACACTACTGCTCTCAGAATCCCTTAAACAATGGTAACATTTGGTAAGCCAGTATTTCAGTCCCCTTTGTATTTCTCTTTTGGGTAATCTCATTCCAGGCTCTTCTAGAGACCAACCCCATTTCCAGTTGTTGAAAGAAACGACTCTTGGAAGACTCTGGCAGTTGCCATCTTGTCCCTACTTTCAGTTTGTGACAGGCCAGACTTCAGGAAATTTTCTCTTTATTACTCAAGATTTTCCAGACTTCTGATGCCAATATAGAGGAGTCAGGCAAGAACTTGCTTGAGTTCTCTCAAATTCCCTTCCAAACAATTTTGCAATTTTTATGCCCCAGAAAAAAATATTCCAGCCCATGACAGTTTGGAAGGTCAGCAGGGAAGGTGTATTGCATTTAGGGTGGAAGGAAAGTGTGATTGGGCAGCAGCAGGAGCAAGGCACACTCTGCAGGGACAGCAGTAAAGCCCTGCCCCCAGTGTTATTCAGCAGCAAGTTCCTGAGCCTACCCCTCCTTAGGACAGTGCCCTTGCTGGTCCAGGACCAGGGCCCATTTTTACGAAAAGTAAAAAGTCACAAAATAGGCAGAAAAATGAGTAAAAACCAAACACAGACATGACCATAGAAAGTTACTTTAGTGACAGGGAGGAGCAAGGCAGAAACTTAGAAGAGAACAGAAATGTTAACATTTCTACAAGTGAAGCCTCAAAGGAAAATACGAATTTGTCGCAGCTCCCAAAGGATTCTTGAATGAATAGGAATTTTCAAAAGGAAATAAGAGAGTTAGAAGAATTTTTGAAAAAACAAATGAGAACAATGAAAGAGATTAATATAAAAAGAAGCAACAGATTGACAAAGGATGTGGAAAATATAGAAAAATGGTATATAAAAATTTAACAAAGAATACAACTCCATAAAAAGTAGAGCCAATCAAATGGAAAGAAAGGTACAAAAGTTCACTGAAGAAAATAATTGCTTAAGAATTAGAATTGGATAAGTGGAAGATAATAACTCCAGGAGACATCAAGAAATAATAAAGTTAAATTAAAAGAATCAAAAAATTGAAAAAAAATTTTCCATCAGAAAATCAACTGAACCAGAAAATAGATGGAAGAGAGATAATGCAGGAATTATTGGACTACCTGAAAGCCACAATCAAAAAAAGACCCTGGACATTATATTTCAAGAAATTAAAAAAAAATCAAACAAACTAAGCGTCCTATTACCTCCTTAAAGAGATCCCCAAAATGAAACCTCATAGGAGTATTATAGTCAAATTCTAGAACTCCTAGGCCAAGAAGAAAGTACTGCAACCTGTCAGAAAGGAAAAATTCACATACTGTGGAGCCATAGTCAGGGTTGCACAGGATTTAGCAGCTTCTACATAAAAGGATCAGAGGGTTTGAAATATGATATTCCAGAAGGCAAAGGACCTAGAATTACTATCAAGAATCATCTCCCTAGCAAAACTGATTATGATCCTTTAGGGGAAAATGGATATTCACTAAAACAAAGTGGATTAATTAAGTTAAAAATTAAAATAAAGTCTCTTTTAAAATGGATACATGATCTAGATATAAAGATAGGCATAAGTAAATTAGAAGAACGTTGAAGATATTATCCGACTTATGGATAGGTGAACAATTTATGAATAAAAAGATAGAACAAATTTATATGTAAAGTGAAAAATTTTGATTACATGACGTTAAAAAGATTTTGTACAAGTAAAACAAATGTAGCCAAAATCAGAAAGAAAGAAGAACATTGGGGAAATTTGTTTTTAAAAACAGTTTACCAGATAAAACTCTCATATAAAACATATAAAGAACTTTGTCAGATCTTTCAGAAATACTATTTATTCTCCAGTTGATAAAGACAAAAGATATGAACAGGCAGTTTTTCAATGAAGAAAACAAAACTGTTTATAGTCATACAAATTGCACTAAATTATTATTGGTTAGAGAAATGAAATTTTAAACAACTTTAAAATATTACTTTACAGTCACCAGCTTGGCAAAAATGATAGAAGGGGAAAGTGACAAATGCTGGAGAATGTGTGGACAAATTGGGACACTTCCTTGTTGTTAGTGAAATTGTGAACTGATCCAACAATTGTGGAAAGCAATCTGGAAATATGCCCAAAGAGTTATTAAATTGCCTATACTTTTTGACCCAGCAGTACTTGGTCTATTTCCAAAGATAATTAGTGGAAAAGGAAAAGAACCTGTGTGTTCTAAAATGTGTATAGCAGCAGTGTTTATGATAACACAGAACTAGAAATCTCAGGAATGGATGTCTACCAATTGGAAAATGGCTGAAGAAGTTGTGGCATGTGATTGTGATGGAATACTACTGTGCTATAAGAAATTATGAGCTCAGTGATCTTAGAAAAACATGGAAAACACGTGTTAAATAATAAAGAGTGAAATGAGGAGAACCATGAGAACATTGTATGTAGTAGCAACAGTATTATTTTAAGAAGTACTTCGAATGAATAAGTTATTTTGTCTATTACAAATACCCAAATTAACTATAAGGGACCTAAGAAGAAGACAGTCAGCATCAAGAGAAAGAAATGATAAATATATATATATATATATATATATAACTTTATATATACACATACAAACCTATTTATGTCTAATGGTAGCCATCACTAGGGTGGGAGAGGAGGGAAGAAAAAAAGAAATTTACATCCTAATTTTGTTGTATATTTGAAAGGAATAATTTCAAGTTGTGCCTAGTAGATTTATAGCTTTATGTAAAGTAATTTTTTTCTTTTATTTTACTATCCTATGGAAATAATTGTTCTCTGACTTAAAGTAAAATACAAACATTGAGAACATCTTTAAGGTGAGCTTTAAGTAGTTTGCACACATTCATACATATGTACTACTTCCTGATTGAATAACAAGCATCAGTAAAATCAAATTTCCCATTGAGATAACACAAGATAGATAGTTCATAAATTACTACTCTTCATAGATTTGCATCTGTTTCTCAAATTTACTTATGCTTCTCTAACCATACACAACGTGAAAAGAATGAGATACTTTAGAAATTGAATCTTATACAAACGATAAGTTAAAACACTGATTTTAACTCTTATTTGGTCCATGGAATGAATTCAGATATAAACAGCAAGATCTTTCGTACTTACAGCTCATTACAGTAATTCAGATACTGTGGTATTCGTCAGTATCCTTAGATGTTTGTAGATTTCTGATGCGGCTTTAATTGAGCTACTGACTCTGCTCCTCTGAAAACACCCATCGAAGCTATTCCAATGACAAAACAAAGCTAGAAATGAAACTTGAAATTCACTGTAAGTTAGGCACAATTCTTATCAATTTAAAATAACTACTGTGACGAACTAGCTTTCAAATCAAATTTAGTAGGACTTTTAAAAATCACATAAAAGATTTTGCAAAACATTTCTTTATAAAAGTACTTTCCTTTCGTAAAACCAGCTTACAATTTATCTTGATATCATTAATTCCTAACTACTATAAAATTCCTAGTTACCTAAACTCTGTAGTCTAAAAGTGTTTGTAATGAGAACCCAATTACTCACTAAGAATTCCTCAACACAAAACTTTTGACAAGAAATTCATAGGAATTACAAGGAGATTTTACAAGATCTTTCTTGGCTTATTAATCAAGTTTCCTTTCACAAAAATGCCTTTGTCAATATTTGATTTAAACAATAACTCCAAATACATTAGTCAACAATCTCATATTTTTTATAAGTGATAGTCAAATAATTTCAGCTGAAACTTCCCCTTTAAATATAGAGAAAACTTGAAAGTTTACGATATCTTAAATTACAACACTTCAAAATATTACAACACATGATCAGATGGAAAAACTTGACAGTTTTCTGAGCTATTCATTTTTTCTCTGACAGCACAATTGTGATATAACAACACATAAATTATAAGAGAAATTGCTTTTCTAACAACATAGGTGATACAATTGCTACCAAATTACACAATATAAGAAAATTTAGTAATGTAACAACATCATAAACAATTACCGTGTATTTAAAACTTGAAACAAAGCCATTTAATTACCTAATCTGGTGACCTTAATTTAATTGGATGTGTTTTCAAATTGCTTTATACAGAAAATCGTTCATCTCATCCCCATTGGCATACTGATCTCATCTAAGAAAACCCATATACAGCTACCAATTACATTTAATTTAAACAGTTAACATTCGGATAGGATTTGTCCTATACTAAGCACCTTACAATCATGTGATCCTTGCCACATCACTGGGGAGTGGGCTGTGTTATTCAGAACATGGATTAGATTATGAAACATTTATAATGCTGCATGCTTAAAAAAATTCATGGTATGAAAAGTTATTGACGTGTTACATTCTTATCAGTGTAATTATGAACTCACACATGAATCAATAATCCAGAATTCCAGTTAATTGTGTTCAGCGGTTCAAAGGGAAAACCTGAGAACATTTGCAATCACACCTTCACGAGTGAGCTTTCTATATATTCAAGATAAAATTATTTTCTTTTTTAGTGGTGAAGAGGAATGTTTGTGTGTGTGTGTGTGTGTGTGTTTGTGTGTGTATGTGTGTGTGTGTGCATGCATGAGCTATTTGCTATCTAAAAGCAAGTGCTGCTGAATATGGGGAAGTTGGATTACAGATAATTGACCTGCGAGGAATTAATCTACAATGTCAATTTATGACACCAAGAAAAATTCAGTTTAATAGTACCTCTGAAAGAGTCATGATAATGAAAAATTTTTGCTATGAATCATAGAGCTTTTAAACCATATATTAATTTTTTTAATATTGGATTTCTGTCTTCTACATATAAGATTCTTATCTAATGGAGGAGCTATAACACAAATAAATCACATCATCTTTGGTATAAATTCAGCAAATAGTATTGACAATTGATTTTCTTTCGGAGAGGCAAATTTCTGAGTTGGTTGAGGTGATTATATTGCATATTTAAAGTCAGTAAGAAGCATCCTTGTAAGGTCCAGAATTCCCTTAGGGAGGGATGGCGTGTTCTTTTGATACCAAAGTAAGAGATGACGGGACTCTGGATTGATTATAGACAGTAGTTTAATCAATCATTATGAGTACTTATAAATGGGAAAATCTTTGTTTTGGGATTTTAGTCAGTCACTTCAGTAATTCTCACTGAAGAACCCCTAAGTTCCCAAGGTTATTATTGACAACAGAAAAAGGAAGGAGGAAGTAGAGAGTGCATCACTACTGATTAGTGAATATTTTTGATTTCCTGCTTTGTAAAGCAGTTACACCAATGTTACACCAATGTATACCCAAACACACGTTTGTTTGTATATGCACCATTTCCTGGGTCACAATATTCTTGCTTTGGTTTTCATCGATCATAGTATCTTAAGTTTCGATTTAATGTCTGAGTTATGATTGTAAACAGGTGACCATGTTTTGACTTCCACCTTTCACAGAGTTCAAGTTTTGTGATTTTTCATTTATTATATTTTATGTTAGGGCTTTTTCCCACTCAGGACCCCACAATCACTTTTTGGTGTCAACCTAAAAATGCATGATGCTACTTAGGATATTTTAAACACATTCCTGATAGGTGTATTCATGGGCATTAAATCTAATTTTAAATAAATCTTAATTTCTGTGTCTAAATGTCTTTCCTAAACCTTCTTCAGGACACATAAGAAATCTTTATTTCTGAGGCTGTAGATAAGAGCATTGAACATAGGGATAAGAGTGGTATATAAGATGACTAAGACCTTGTCCTGACGTGGAGTGTGATAGGATCTTGACCTTGTGTGTGTGAAGATAAATGGCTCACAGTACATGACAACCAAAGTCAGGTTGGAGGAACAAATAAGTGAAGAGGACTTTTTTCTGTGCCTTCACAGGTTTAATGTGAAGCACAGTACAGAGAATCTGACTATAAGAGGCAAGAATGATGGAAAAGGGAATTAGGAGGAAAAATATAGCACTCACATAGGCTCCTCCTTCATAATGTGATGTGTTATTACAGGAGAGTTTCAACATGAGTGAAACTTCACAGAAAAATTGGTCAATGACCCTTGTGCCACAAAAGGGGAAGTGCAGTGAATAACTTGTTTGAATTGTGGAGTTGGTTGCTTCCACAAGCCAGGATCCAACAGCCATACAAACACTAATCTGATGGTTCATGATGATGGCATAATGCCGTGGGTGGTAGATGGGTACATCACTATTACAGGACATGGCTGCAAGAAGAAGGTATTCAGCTCCAAAAAGGATGAGGGAGAGGAAGATCCGGAACACATAACCTGCAAATGTGATGGACTGACGGTCAGATACAAAGTCACTGGCCATTTTGGGGACGATGTTTGAGATGTGCAAGATATTCATGAAGGAGAGATGACTGAGAAGAAGTGCACTGGCTCAGGGAGCAGGCTGTCAAGGTAAATAAGAAGAATCAAAGCTGTGTTTCCCACAATTGCCACCATAAAAGTGAGAATAATTGCCAAGAATAGCAAACCACACTGGTTTGGATGCAATAAACCTAATAGGATGCAATCTCTAGCAAAAGTCAGATTCCTTTTCTCCCACATCAGAGTTATTTCACTTTTCACCTAAAACCCAAAATGACAAGTTTCAGAACAGGAAGAAGACTGAATAAATACAAATCCCAGAACAGAGTCTATTGCTACAAATATAACTATCAGCAAAAGTCATTTCATTGATTTAGATCAATAAGTTGCAATTCAAAGAAATCAATCAAATGAATTACTTGAAGTAACTGACTCCTTGGGATGATCTGACTGAAGTGGTGAAACAAATCAAAAGGGCTCATCTGGGAAGTTCTACCTTTATGCTCCTTTCCCAGTTCATTCCTTGGCTTGATTCAGCCTCTCACTACCTAGCCTTTCCTCCCAGTCAAATAACACTTTCCAATGCAATGAAGAGATCAGAAACTAATAGAACTTCGAGAGAGAACTATTTGTAAAATATGCAAATACTTCAGATTCAGGAGCAAAAGATTCCCCGAGCTAAGGAAGGATTTTTTTTGATCATATTATAATCATCAACATCATCATTATTTTAAAATTAATTTTATTTTTAATTTTCAGAAAAACCAAACATTTGCATAAAAATATAATAAAAATATTATTATACATGAAACTGAAAATCAGTCATGAATACCTTGCTATTCCTTCTAATTACACAATAAAATTATGAAGTCTTTTCCTGATCTTTCCGATCTTTTCCCTCTTTTTCTTCCCTTCGTATGTGTGTGTGTGTATGTATATATATATATATATATATATATATATATATATATATACATGAAAAGTATTTTACACATGCTTCTAGTTATCTGTTACTTCTTATGATGAGATTAGCTTTTTCCTTCATTTGTCCTTTATTTTTAATTTGTTTATAATAGTCAAAATGGCTTAATCATTCAACGTTATTCTTAAAGCATTATTGCTGTTTTTGTATACAGCATTCTCTTGTTTCTTCTCACTTCACCATTTTGTACAAATCTTTCTATGTCTTTCTGAGATAATGGAGTTTGTAATTTCTTATACTACAGTGCTATTCCATCACAACCATACACCAAATCTTGTTCAGTTATTCCCCAGTTGACAGGGATCCTTGGAATTTATAGTTTTTTTTCTTTTTGCCAACACAAAGAGAGCTGGTATAAATATCCCATTCATATTCAGAGTTATAATTATTATTTCATAGTTTTCTCCTTATTTTTACTCACTATTTTCTCTCAGTCTCTCTTTTTACTCTATGCCCTTTACCTTATCTTTTCTCCCAATGCTCCCATTCCCCATGTTATCCACCCTTCTAAGATTCCAGTTCCCACTCTCCCAATCCCAGTCCACACACATCTCCAAAAATCCCTCCCCTAATCTCTTTCTCTACCCTCCCAGATCCCAATCTACATACTCCTCTAAAAGTCCCTCCCCACCTTGTCCAGCAGTTATATCTTCTCTCTACATGTTCAGAAGACTTCTATTGCCCTTCAGATGTTTCATTGCTTCCTCTTCAACCCACATGACAGTAAAGTTCTTACATAACCAGCCCCTCCCACACCCACCTGCTTCCTCTATATCAGTTCTTCCTTTCACATCCCATTTTTATAATATTTCTTCCCTTTACCTTTTCATGCCCAATTTTGTTTTTTAGAATCATCCCATCCTATACAAGTCAGGCCAAACAGTCCTTTCACACTACCTTAGTAATGATGACAGTTTCAAGAATACTGATAACGTTTTCATAAATATGATAGGTAAATAGCTTTTCCTTATTAAGTGCCTTTTAATTAGTCCATTATGTTTTCCTTATATTTCTTCTGGCTCTTTTATATCAAATTTTATAGAACATGGTGGAGTAGAAAGATACACATATGCTAGCTCCTACCCCACAGCCCATAAAATACCTGTAAAGAAGAACCCTCAACAAATTCTGAAGCAGCAGAAGCCGTGTAACAATAAAGTGGAGAAGATTTCTATCCCAGAGAGATCTGAAAGACTGATAGGAAAGATCTGTCCTACACTGGACGTGGAGCATATCCCAGCCCTGCCTTGGCCACACGACACCAAGAGGAGCAGATCTGAGCAGGCTTCAGGGAGAGAATCTCCAGCAGCAGCACAGACACCTCAACCCACAGGTGCCAAAGGTCAGTGAGAGGGTCTTTTCAGCTGACCGAGAGGGAAGCGAGGTGTTCCCATAACTCAGGCCTCCTCAGGTGGCAGCAGTAGAGGCAGCAGCAGATGGGGCTCCCAAAGCAGGCAATAGCCCTCATCCATTGTTGAAGGTCTCATCGTAAACCCCCTGAGGGAACAGAGCCCTGTGGGGTGGCCCTGTCCCTACCTGAGCAGCTGAACTTAGTCTCACACTGAATAGCACCCATGCCCCTGCCAAAAGCCCCTGAGTCTAGGGAGCAGCTCATTTGAATCTCAGCCCTCAAGTGCTGGCTTGGAAGAGCTGGAGGCCAGGAGGTTGTGGAGAGGAAACTCAGAAGTCAAGTAACTGGTGGAGAAAATGCCCAAAAAAGGGAAAAAAAATAAGACCATAGAAGGTTACTTTCTCGGGGAACAGGTGTCTCCACCCAACCTTTCAGATGAGGAAGAATAAGGCATACTGTCAAAGGAAGTCAAGGCTCTGCCTCGAGAGGGAACTAAACTGGACTCAGGCAATAGAAGACCTTAAAAAACAAGTTAGCAGCTTATTAAAGGAGAACCAAAAAAAAATGCTGAGGAAAATAACAGCTTTTAGAGGCTAACTCAACTGGAAAAAGAGATCCAAAAAGCCAATGAGGAGAAGGAGATTTTAAAAAGCAGAATTAGCCAAATGGAGGAGAAGGTTCAAAGCTCATTGAACAAAATGATTCATTGAAAGAGAGAATTGAGTTCAGGAAAATGAATAACTATGAGTTAAACCAAGAAGTTACTACACAAAACCAAAAATTTGAAAAAAATACAAGATAATGTGAAACAAATCATTGGAAAAAACAAGTGACCTGGAAAATAGATCCAGGAGAAATAATTTAAAAATTATTGGACTACCTGAAAGCCATGATCAAAAAAAGAGCCTACACATTATCTTCCACGAAATTATCAAGAAAAAAGTGTCCTGATGTTATAGAATCAGAGGGAAAAATGGATACTGAAAGAATTTACCCATCACCTCCTGAAAGAAACCCCAAAATAGAAACTCCTAGGAATATTGTGGCCAAATTTCAAAGTTCCCAGATCAAGGAAAAATTACCGCAAACACCTAGAAAGGAACAATTTGAGTACTATGGAAATACAATCAAGATAACACAGGATTTGGCAGCTTCAACATTAAGGGATAGAAGGGCTTGAAATGGGATATTTCAGAAGTCAAAGGAACTGAGATTGAAACCAAGAATCACCTACCCAGCAAATCTGAATATAATACTTCAAGGGAAAAATGGTCATTTAGTGGTATACATGACTTTCAAGATTTCACGTTGAGGAAAAGACCAGATCTGTATTTAAAAATTTGACTTCCCAAGACAAGAATCAAGAGAAGCATGAAAAGGTAAACAGAAAAGAAAAATCATAAAAGACTCTCTAAAGCTGAACTGTTTACATTACTACATGGAAAGAAATTATTTTTAATTCTTGAATCTTTTCTCAGTATTTGGGTAGTTGGAGAGATTGTATACACACACACACATACACATAGATAAATAGAGAGTACACGGTGTGTTAGATCAGAAGAGATGATATCCACACACACACAAACATAAAATAAAATAAGAACTAAGGGGTGAAAAAGGAAAATTCCGTGAAGAGAAAGGGAGCAATGGAATGGGAAGGCTATAACTCATAAAAGAGATAAGAAAATCTTATTGAATGGAGCAGATAAGGGAGAAGGGGAGAGGGGGGAAAATAAAGCTATTCTCCCCACATGTGGTTGAATGAAGGAACAACATGCTCATTAAATTTGATATGAAAATTTATATACACCACAGGAAAGTGGGAGAGGAGGCGACAAGTGGAGTGAGGGGAATGTTAGAAGGGAGTGCAAATGGGAGAAGGGAGTCACTAGAAATAAACACTTTTTAGAAGGAACAAGGTTAATTGTAGGGGAGAAAATAAAGGGGAATAGGGTAGGACAGAGGGCAATATAATTAGTATTATACAACATAATTATTATGGAAGTCTTTTGCAAAAGAACACATATTTATTCTGTATTGAATTGCTTGCCTTCTCAGTGGGGATGGGGAGGAGGGGAGAGGGAGAGAAGTTGGAATTCAAAGTATTAGAAAGGAATATTGAGAAATTTTATTACATATAATCGGGAAATAAGAACTACAGGGAATGTGGTAGGGAAATTTTTCTTGCCCTGCAAGAAAAGAGAGAAGATGGGGATAGGAGAAGGTGGGGTGTGATGGAGGGGAGGGTACATTGAGGGAAGGAGTAATCAGAATGCAAGGTATTAGGCAGCACGGGGAGGGGAGTGATGGGTAGAAAAATTGGACATGTTACAAAGTGAGATAAAAGCAATTAGTATTAAAACAATAGACTGAATTAATTACTGCGAATAAATCAATGACATCTTTAGTCTGGAGAAAAAAAAATTCAGTCTAAATTTCCTAGAGGAAGGCAACCTCGGGTAAAATTTGGCATGGATGGAAAAGTCAAGGTTTGAATGGTAAATTTGATTTTATGATTGCCATTTAATCAGGAACTAGAACGTGTATAGAAAGGCACTTAAGACTTGCCTCAAGATGTTCCTTAACCAAAGCGAAGCTATAATCATATCTGAAACCTGGTAATTGGGACTTGCCATTTTTAGATGCTATGAGACTATTAAGTGACTGTTCTTCTGAGTCTAACTCCAGGTATGGGTAACAAGAAAGGTGATCTGAGCCTCCAAACTATGATGCCAGAAAGCTGATGAGATGCTGGTATGAACTGCATAAGGTGATCTCAAGGGAAAGGTGGGAGGGTGGCTGTTCAGCATGGGCTGAGGTGGGATTCTCCTGACTCAATTTCCCCACTGACACCTGGCAGACTTTAAGCCTCACTGAATGCAAGTGGATAATCTAATCGTGTCTGTAATTGGCATGAAGCTGGGGAGATATTGTATCTCTGCAATGTCCCTACTCTTGGTGGCAATTTCCTATAGTCAAAAGGTTTGTAAGCTCAATACCAGATCTATTCAATTATAGATTATTGGTAGGGGAACATCCAAGGTTACGTCTAAAATTAAGCTATTAGGTATAGGACTATAGACCAACAACAATAAATTAGGGTCCTTTAATTCTTAGTAATACTGTGGAGACAATTAGGTCAAGAGCTTGTGAAGTTAGCAACATAAATATTATTTGTCTCTCAGTTGGTTAATGTTTATAAAAAAAAATTTTGTGCTCCATATTGTAAATGCTTTAAAAAGAAGTATCACCTGACCAAAAGTTTGAATTGCTTTATCTTTTATAAACTGTGTTAAAAATAAATAATAAAAAAATTTACATTGGTTTCTACTTTTTTTGTTACAAATATTTGAAAGACTTTCAGTTCATCAAATTTCCATTTTTTCCCCATTTGGTATTATACTGAACTTTACTGGGTAAGTTATTGTTGGGTGTAATCTCAGTTCTTTTGCTCTTTGAAATATAATGTTCCAAGTCTTTTAGAGCACAACTTGCTAGGTCTTGTGAAATCCTGACTCTATTTATGGAACATTTAAATATTTTTTCTTATTGATTTCATTGTTCTCTCCATAACCTAGGAGCTTTGAAACTTGGACATGACATTCCTCTAAGTTTTCTCCTTGGGATGTCTTTCACATGATGAAAGATGGGTTTTTTTTTTCAATATCTACTTTACCCTCCTATTCTGGAACATCAGAACAATTTTCCTTAACAATTTCTTTTTTTGAAATATAATTTATTTATATTTCAGTTCTGAGCACTCACTTCCACAAGAATTTGAATTCAGAATTTTCTCCCCATCTCTCCCCATCCCCACCCGAGGACAGCATTCACCCCATCCACCCCTTCCTTCAGTCTGTCTTCCCCTCTATTGCCCACCCTTCTTCCATTCCCCCTTCCCCTCTATTTTCCTGTAGGGAAAAATAAATTTTTGTACTCCATTACCTGTGTAGCTTAATTTCCAGTTGCATGCTAAAACAATTTTTAACATTCATTCTTAAAGCTTTGAGTTTCATATTATCTCCCTCCCTCCGGTACCATCTTCATTGAGACAATAAGCAATTCAATATAGGTCATACGTGTGCAACAATGCAAAGCACTTCCATAATAGTTATGCTGTAAAAGACTAACCACATTTCCCTCTATTCTCTCCTCCTTCCCATTTATTCCATTCTCTCCCTTGACCTGTTCTCCCACAATAGTATTTGCTTCCGATAATCCCTTTCCCCAATTTCCTGTCCCTTCTATTATCTTCTCTCTCTTATTCCTTTCCCCCTTGCCTTCCTTCAGGGTAAAGTAAATTTCCATATCCAACTGATTGTGTGTTATTTCCTGCTTAATCCAAATCCCATGAGAACAAGGCTCAATTATTTCCTTTCATCTGCACCCTCTTCTCCTCCATTATAAGTGTTTTTTCTTCCCTCTTTTATGTGAGATGATCCTTTGTATTCTACCTTTCCCTTTCTCTTACTACTAGTACATTCCATTCAACAGCAAATTTTTTAGGTATTCTCCCTTCATATTCAGCCTACCCTATATGCTCTTTCTATGTATATCTACATTTACATATGCATACATATATACATACTCTGCTTTGCATGCTCTGGTATAGCAGACATGCTTTGCTTTGCTCTCTGAGTGAACCCAAAATTCCCATTCCTGTGTCAACAACCACAAAGGCAGATGATGCTGACCAAGAACACTGAAGGACAAGGTACCTTGAACTAGACAGTGTCTTGAATAATGGAATTTTTCTTATCTTGGTATTTTATGGACATTTGTTTTGCTACATTATATCATGTCAGGTTAATGATAGAAACAACACAGGTGCCCTGGATCTACAATTTCAATTAACACTTTAACACTTTTCCTATCTTTTTGCATATACCACCTATCCAATTAAGATAATTCCTTTTTAATATTAAGGTTAACGCATAAGGAGATTATAATTTTAGCTGACATAAACATCCTGAGGCAGAAAGAGAGGGAGGGGTGAGAAGGAATTGTTTTGAAGATATAAGGTTCCTTTTGTCTGTGCAATCTTGAGTTTATTTTCTACAAGTGAACTTCCTTGGGTATCTCTATGTGCATGTTCAATAAGATTCAGGAGAAATCAACACCCCCATGCAGACTAATCTTGTTTGTGTTTCTAAGAATTAACCTACTAATGGTTTGCACAAGATAACTGTTGTTTGACTTAATTGACCAAATTAGGAGGTTGCATATACTGTGCTCTAAGTGTTCTCAAGAAAGGGCTCTGCAATCCAACCAGCCAGATTTAAAGTAGGCCACCCTATCATTAAGAACTGCCCAAAACATTCCTGGTTAATAAATACTCCTATGAAGATGAGCTGTTCTGCTCTTAGGTTGGCCCCATGCATTTGATTAGACTGTCTACTTGTTCAGTCCACTTGAGTGACTGTCATAGCAATGTCTTATGCTTATTTTACCTGTCAAGTTCATTTCTCCTTATTTCCATGATCTTAGATTAGATCTAGAGAATTCTTAGAAGGTAGGTTTGGTCCATTGATTAAAATAAATATTAACTGGTTCTTAGATTCCCCTCTGATTACCTGCTGTTGATAAGATAAGATAAAATAATGACTTTTTAGCCTGGAGTTTAAGGCCTCTAACAACTTGGTTCTAATTTCCATCCAGTACCATTTCACAGTTGGTTGGTTGTTGGCATTTGTTTTGGAAGATGTCTAAAATGTCACCACTATGCTAGAGACAAGTTTCAGTGTTTTCAATTATGGCTGATTATACTCCCCTGAATGCTGTCTATATTGCATTAAGTTCAAACCATCAAACTTTTCAGAAGGACCTGCAATATGCAAAAGACTCCACATTGTGAGGGGGATACAGAGTCAAAGGAAAACTGCCTTTCCTTCAACTCACCCGGAACAGTCAAAGACTTCCTCTTTCCCCCTCTTAGAGACCATTCCATGTATACCCACATAGAAGAACCAAAAGAGGTTCTTCTCCCTCCAGGCTGAAGTCCTAACTCAACTATTAGCTTCCCCACAGGATCTTCCCTGTCTATAGGATGACTGTAAACTGTTCTTCCTGTTCTTTTCTTATGGCTTTCTGAGAACACCAGGCCTGGAGAACTCTTAGCTCTGATCACATTCTACTCAGCTGGCTGTTTCTTGGGTCACCAGTATTTATCTGTAAGCTCTTTGGAAGCAGTTTTCAACTACTGAAATGATTGTAAACCCAAAAGCATTTACTCATTGCCTCCTATATGTCAAGCACTTTGTTGAACACTGGGTAAATGAAGGAAAACAATGACTATCTGCCCTTCAGGAACTCACACAATCTGAGATCTGTGAGCACCTAGTTTCACCCAGAACATGGACTTAGTACATGGATGGCATTTCATTACTCAATATAAATGCTCTTTGGACCAGTTTCTATAGGTAGGTGCAGCACAGTTTGTGGCCAGTGGATCATTACCAGAGAAGAATAACCTTCCACTTTCCTAGATCACTTATTTCCCCATCTCCTCTTATCTAAAATATCCTATACCATGAAGATCTTATTCCACAATTAAACAGAATTCCTACTTTTATTTTTGTGCCTTCAACAGAGATTAGTTTGTCATCATCATTTGTCTCTGAAATGGTTCCTGGGATGAAATGGAAGATATCCATTACCCCACAGCCTTACATTTTTTCCAGACAATGTTGTATCTACCCTCTTGCATAGGGAGAGTGTCAACCTTTCATAAAGATGATTGTATGAAAGAGACAAACAAGTTAGGTTCTGTGTCCTTGTTTTAATTTCTCTCAAATTGGCAACATACATTGTACAGGAGTTACAGACCAGAACTGGGCTGTTCCTATGCGAGTCAGTCCAGAGCTCATTTGGAGTGTTGGGGTGCCTAGTTTATATTAACTTTTCAACAGAGGAGGGGTGATATCATCCCACTCTCATTTTACCCTTAGATAGAGGAAATACCTCTTCTATCAGATAACCTAATAACCATTCAAGACCATTTCCAGTCTTTGACTATCTGGATATCTAGACAGAATAATCTGTCTCCATTCTAGCCTGAGGAGAACAGAATGGAGCTTTCATACCTTTGGTTATTTCAATTCAGACTTCAATTGTGGTTTGACCAGGATAAAACTACACTCAGTCTCATTATCAGTAATATCCTTCTTGAAGAATGTTAGAGATGTGGGATGTCAGTGGAGCTCTGAGTCCCCAAGATACCAATTACTAAGAAAAATCATTTTTCACAAGAGCAATAACCCTGTCCCCATTCATTTGATTCATTGAAATAAAAAAAAAGAAATTCAACCAAATTGGTGGAGAGGCATGATTAATGTCTGACAAGAAGACTATGCATTTTGCTGTCTCCTGTTCCAGAAGCCATGAGGAGGTATTAAGTAAATATTGCCCTCTTTGAACATTTTCCTCTTACCTCCTGAACTCTCTGCCTTTCTGCATACTTACCTTTGATCCTTCTAGGAGCTTGAATTTAAAGGGTACAAACATATAAACCATATCAAATATTACTTTCAGGGACTCTATAAAGCTCCTCCCAATGCCTGTAGTCCCAGGGTAGAAGTTGCTAGAGAGATGCATAAACATTTTGGGGAAAGTATTTTTGTTGTCAAAGAAGTAAGTCAAACAATGAGTATTGTGGAATAATATGATAGGCTGATAAGAATTGATGAGTTTCTTGGTAGGAGAAGAGGCTAGATAACCACTAGTCCAAAATTTGACAAAGGGACCTCCTCCTGTATTGGGTAGAGAGTTGAACCAACTGATCTCAATAGTCTCCCTCAATTCTTGACTTGAGGATTCCAGATTAAATAAAAAGAATCATTCAACCAGTTACCAGTAGATATAGTTGATGGATTGAATCATTTCATTTCATTACAAATAGCTTTACACACTAGCTTCATGTAGAGACTGCTCATGAAAACACTGCCTCCCCATTATAAAGTAACAGTGGAATCAGAAGATTATGATGGGAAGAATATTGGATTTGGAGTTAGAGGTTCTGAGTTCTAATTCTCCTTCTGTTTTCTACTTCTATGACCATCAACTACTCTATTCCCTTTGGACATCCTCAAATCCCTTTATTACGAAAATGAAGTGTGTGTGTGTGTGGGGGACTAGGTGACTTATAAGACCCATGCCATCTCTAAATCAATGACCTTAGGATTCTATGGGAGGCAAAATAGCATGTTAGAATGAGAGTCATGAATACCTACATTCAAGGAAGGCTACAGGCTACAGTGACCCGGACTATTCACTTAACCCCTCTGAGTTTCAGCCTTTTCATCTATATAATGGGTAATCATAACAACTACTCAACATCTGATGCAAAGATCAAATGAGATAAGGATGTAAGGAGGCAGACAGTCAACAAACATTTTTTTTTAAGTCATTACAAGGTACCTGGTATTTCAAACATTGCAAATTGCATAGTTTTATTGAAATATCTCTTATTTTTGCTGCTATAGTTATTCTTACCCTGTGATCTGATTTTTGTGAAAATACAAGAAAAGAACTCAGAAATCAGCTGAACCAGTCTCTTAAGTGCTGGGGTGCCCTCCTTCTTACCTGTATCCCCAGAGGTTATGACACATGTAGGAGATCCCTTTGCCGTCTGCAGAAGATTCAATCACTTGATACTAAGAAAACACTGATACAACTTAAAACAACAGGCAGTATTGAGGAACACATGCATTCCATGCCAAATTTCAGACGTGAAGAAATGTATTTCCAGGATTATCATCTTAATGCCTCATAATAATATTTGCCATGGTTTAAGCTTTGCCATTCAGTTATTTTTCAGTTGTGTCTCACTTTTTGTGATTCTATTTGAGGTTTTTGTGGCAAAGATCCTGGAATGGTTTGCCGTTTCCTTCTCCAAGTTGTCTTACGGATGAGGAAACAAACTGAGGCCAAAAGGTACAGTGATTTGATCAGAACTTCATAGCTGGTAAGTGTCTAAGGCCAGGTTTGAACTCAGGAAGATGAGTTTTCCTGACTTCAGGCCTGGCATTCTATCCACTGTGCTATCTAGCTGCCCAGTTTAAGTTTAGGGTCAATAAAATTACTCAAGATCCACCTTCTTCCCTTCTCTTTAGAGGGAGGCAGTTTATTTCAGATGAAAAGTCATGAGTAACATCAAAGTTGTTCCAAGTCCCCAATTAATAAAATCCCAAAGATTTTGGCAAACATTTGAATTTCTGCCGTAATTTTTATCTATGCAAACATAGACTCATATATTTACATATACATTTATATCTCTCTTCACACACACACACACACACACACACACACACACACACACACACACGTACATACAGGATGCCCCCAAGTTTCTGAGCCATTGGATCAGTCAGGAGATCTTGAGTCCTTTAGCCAGAGCTAACTGGCAGCAGGAGGTAAGCTTTTCCATGGCAACCTTCTGGGCAAAAGTTACCAGAGGGAGGAGGAAAATACCCTTACTGATTTTCTACAAGATTGGGACCTTGGGAAAATTGCTTTGATAGGGCAGAACTAAGGAAATAAATTCTTCCTATTGCTTTAGATATTGATGTTTGGACCTCTCAACACCTCAACAGAGTCTAACAAGAATCATTTTATGTCAGCTCCTTATTTATCTGTTTTATTTACTATTTGCTTGGGAGTATTTCGTGTGAAGCATTTATTAATTCAGTTTTTAGTTTTTTGTTGAGTATTCATTTTTTTTCTCTCCCCTGCTTTGTCTTGAAAAATTAAAAGAGAAATAGAAAAATGAGTCTCTTTCTTCTTTCCCTCCAGGATGGGTCTTACACTTCCTCTGCAAGGACAGTCCTCCTAAACTGTGCTTGGCCATGGGAGAGAGCTAGGTTTTTTGGTCTTTCAAATTTGTTTTGTTTGTCTTTATAAATCTGTTACTACATAATTGCTTCTCTAGTTTGTACTCACTTTGCTCTGAAATTTTTCTTTTGTGTGAAGGAAATAGCTGGGCTGTAGTTGATTGACATTGCGTATTTTTCTTTTTCTTTTTTTTACATTGTCCCTTAATACCTGCCTGTCAAAGCTTTTCATCCTCTGCTCTGACTACAGACCTTTCTACATTCTTTGAGTTCCAACAAATTCCACCTTCTACAGAAAGCCTTTTCCAGCCCCTCATAATCCCAGTGCTTTTCCTCTGTCAATTATTCCCTATTTATCCTCTATATCATTTGCTTTGTATAAATTTGTATTCATGTCATTTCTCCCATTGGATTGTAAACTCCTTGAAGGAAGAGGTGGTTAGGTGATCTTTTGCCTCTTTCTATCTTGGCACAGTGCCTGGAAAATAGCAAGAACTTAATAAAAGTTTATTAATTGATTGATTCACTAAGAGAGACCCCATACTTACAAACTTCATTTTCCCAGAATTTTCCCCTGTAGCTCTAGGGTGATACTGTAAAATACAAATTTGAGAAACATATTGACCCTTCTTTAGAACTTATGCTCCCCCAGAACTGAACTTGCTCTGTGTGCTTGAGTCCAGATTTATGACATCCCCGTGCTTGCAAACTGTAGAGTGGTCTAATTTTTTAGAAACTGTAGAATGAACCTCAGATATTTGAGCCAAAGTCAGAAATCGTGAGTCAAGCTCTAATGATTTGATCACAGATGAATAATTTCATCTCCCATCGATACCATTGTCACCTTCAAAATTAAGATATTACTTAGACTACTCAAAAAATTCTTGTGAGGAAGAAGGGAGGAGAGAGACAGGACCATAAGCAACTCAAGGAATTGATGAGGTGTGACTTCACTTTGAAGCCCCTTAACAGACTCTTGATGAAGTTTGGAGGAACACACATTGTAGTGTGCAGAGATGATCCCTATAGTTGAAAGAGCTTTGGAATGAGAGGAAAAGATTATATTGGGAAAGTCTGTGTTCTGCCACATCCGTTTAAGTTCTCAAAAGTTTACTTATCTTTAGATTCTTATTCAGGTTGCCTGGTTTTCCACCTTTATCAGAGCAATAGTTATTTTTCATTCACGGACTCTTGCCCATGATCTACATCTTGCTTAATCGCTAGAGTGGAATGAAAATGAAGAAGACAAAGTCAGCATCTTCCAGAATTCCTTCATCCTGTGTCTGCTTGCCTGATCTGTGAATGAATGTCAAAATAGTCAGTCCATGATTACATTACAGTTGAATAATAATAATAAAAATAAAAAGCTTGTTGAATCTAGAAGTAACTGAAGGGAGCTAAAACCAGAGGAAAGCTCACAAGTATGTTGCTTGGTACCAACGCAGATGAAAAACATAAATATTCCCATTAAAATAAACTCATAACAAAATCTATAATTTTCTAGTTAAAAGTAAAAAGATCAGGAATGGCAGTCATGAACTCAGACCAGTTAGAAACAAAAATAAGTTTAACTAATACATTATAAACAAGGAACCTACTTTTCGTGAAAAGTACCATACACAATAAATTAATTTCAATACTAAACATATATACACCAAATGGAATGACATCTAAATTCTAGAAGAATATTAAATGAATAGCAGGCAGAAATAGTCAGTAAGCCAATAATAGTGGGGGTGGAGAGACACAATCATTTTACTGCTTACAGTCTTTAACAAATCTAACCAAAACTAAACAAAAAAGAATTTAAGGACGTAGATAGAATTTCAGAAAAGGAGATATGCCAGAACTGTGGAGACAAGTGAATGAGGATAAAAAAGAATATTCATATTTCTCAGTAATGTGTAACACATTAAAAAATTGACAATATACTAGTGCATAAAAATGTTATAAACAAATGTAGAAAAACAAAATATTAAACATGTCATTTATAGACCACAATGCAATAAAATACTCAACAGAGGAGGACAGAACAGTATTGTAAACTAATTCTAGCCTAAATGATTTAATCCTAAAGAACAGGTAGACCAAAGAATAAATTATAGAAATATAATGACTCCGATAACATACCAAAATTTATGGGTATGCAGTCAAGGCAGTCCTTGGGGGAAAAACTGTATCTCATACTACATAATTAGTCAAATTTGCCTTCTCTCTTTTCCTCACACAATTTCATCTTCCATCACTGTGTCTTTACAATAGATATCCTTCAAGTCTCAAACTTCCTCTTTACAACTGTCTTATGAAATCCTTTTTTTCCTTTAAAAGGCACCCAAAGAACTATTTTCCTCATGATGCTTTTTCTCATTTCCTCTTCTCCTCCCACCAAAAGGAAAGTTAGTGCTCTTTGTTCTAAATTATATTTTATTCAATTACCAGATATGATGTGTTTAAATTGATGAAGAATAACATATGCAAAACTAGAAGAAGAAATTCTAAAATAGCAACAATACTGGTAATATAAACAACTTTTAAGCAAAAAGACCTCTGATCATCCAAAAGGCCAACCATGTTTGACAGTACCAGTTATAAAGAATTATACCTGTCTTCTAACAGAGAAGTGATTAACCAATTATACAGAATGTGACAAGCATTTTTGGAGACAGTCAGTGTTGATATTTGTTTTGATTGACTTTTCCAAGTTGCTACAAGGATCTTCACATTTGGTTGTTTTCCAAAAGAAAATGACAAAGAAAGAAAAAGTAAATACACATTAATTCAGAAAACTAAAATTTAATTTAAAATAAATGGTTAATCAGGACTGATGGGTTAATATAGCCTGTGTCTTAATGTCTCAAATAGAGTTGTTCTGGTAACATGTGACTGGTAAGATTGTTTTTGCATCTGTTTCTCTAACTTTAAGTCACCAGCTATTCTTTTTTGCATAAGGATCTCCCAAAGACTCTCTGGAGGGCGCCCAACACCTCCTTATTCCTCAGGCTATAGATGATGGGGTTGAGCATAGGAGTGAGGATGGTGTAGAAGACAGCCAAGTTCTTGTCTTCTTCTGGGGAACGTAGAGATGGGGGCCTTAGATATGTATACAGAAATGGGGCAGAATAGAAGGTGACCACAGTCAGGTGAGTAGAACAGGTAGTAAAGGCTTTCTTCCTCCCCTGGGATGAGTGCATATGATGAACGGCATAGAGAACCCGACCATACGAAGACATGATGCCGATGACAGGAACAAAAAGAAAAATGTTGGTGCTGATGAGCACTGTGTACTCATAGGCCCAGGTGTCCATGCAGACCAGAGGCAACATGGCTGGGATATCACAGAAGAAATGATTAATGATTCTGGACTTGCAGTAGGGCATACAGAGTGCATACACCGTATGGAAAATAGAATTGATGGATGAAGAGATCCATGACCCACCAATCATCAGTAAACATATTCTCTTGTTCATGAGAATGGGGTAATGGAGGGGGCGGCAAATGGCCACATAACGGTCATAGGCCATACATGACAAGAGTAACCCTTCACCACCAGCTATGAGTAAAAAACAGAAACTTTGGAATCCACAAGCCACCAAAGAAATGAAATTGTCCCCAGACAGGTAGTTGACGGCCATCTTGGGAACTATACTGCAAATATACATTAGATCCATGAGAGAGAGCTGACTAAGCAGGATGTACATGGGGGTATGGAGGTGGTGATCCATCCAGATGAGGAGAATCATGGTTGAGTTACCCAAGAAGGCGATTAAGAAGATGAGGACAACAAGGAGAAAGAGGAGCAGGCCAGTTCTGGTTGGGGGTAACAGCCCCAGCAAGAAGAAACCAGTGGTGGTCTGATTCCATTCCTCCATAGCAGGGTGTTTCTGCAACTGTTTTGCTGTAGAATAAAATGAGAGAATAGGAAGAAACTGCTGTAGAGTCCAACTCCCTTTGGTTTCTCCGAGAATCTCCCTATTCCTGCACATCAGCAATCATTCTATGTTCTGATGCTGTGATTTTTCAGCAGATAGTTGGCATATTGGACCAGAACACTGGACTTGGAGTCAGGAAGATCTCACTTCAACTCTAGCCTCAGACATTTGCTAGCAGTGTGACTGGACAAGTCACCGAGTCTCCTTGCGCCTCATTTTCCCCACCTGTAAAATGGAAAGAATAACAGCATCTATTCCGTAAGATTATTTCTGACATCACATATGTGCGGTGCTTTGAAAACTTTACAACATTATGTATATATGTTTTATTGTCATTGCTATTACGGTAGCTAGGTGATAAAGTGGATAAAAAGCTGGGCCTGAGGTTAGGAAAGTCTGGGTTGAAATCTGGCCTCAGATACAGATTAGTTTTGTGACTTTAGGAAAACCATCTAACTTTGTTGGCCTCAGTTTCTGAACCTGTAAAATGAACTGGTGAAGGAAATGGCAAGCCACTGCAGTATCTTTGCCAAGGAAATCCCAAATGTAGTCATAAAGACTTGGATACAAATGAAATCAACTAAAAATAAGTAACATTCATACCAGGTCATTTCTCATTCTAAATAATTGTCAATAGTGTCAATAAGGTAATAGAGATAGAACATGACATGGTCATTATATGTGTCTCATGTTGTGGGCAAGAGACATTTGTAGTGGAGATTCCAGAGTTCCCTGGGGATTTTAACTACAGCACTAGTTGTCCCTGTCTAGACTTTCATTCCCAGATGTAAAGGGTATCTAAATAGGGAACCATAGGGCCTGGGCTGTGAGGTACCCTGTGAACAGCAATGATGCTTCTCCAGTTAAAATAGTGCTGTAATAGAACCCTTGTGAGTCACAGGACTCTGAATTGGTGAGTCCCTGGTCTTCTGTCCTCATCTAATCTCTCCAGTGTTGGACCTCACTGACCTCAGAGATGCCAAGATACTTGACTTGATGAAAGGGGCACTGGACTTAGTGATTTAGATTTTGCATCACCTTTAAAAGCAGGAAATAGTGCATCTTGATCGACTTCTAGAACATCAGCTGGCACTGAGATATGGTGTAATCACACTGGTCTATGCATAAAGAGGACTGTGGATTTGGTTACTGCTTTGTAACTACCAGGCTGTGATGGGGGCCAGTCTTTTAAAAACTCCAGCAGCCATCTTGTACAACTCAAAGACGGGAATTGGATTCTATGCAAGTACACACTGAGTATTTGCTTAGCACACTCTATTTGCATCATGTTTGCATATTCTGTTCCATGTATTTGCCAATGTTTAACAACATTTACAAAATGTACACTTACCAAAAAGGTGGCTTTATGGAGAATTCAAAAAAGGAAAGTGTTCCCATGGTGATCGGAAGCAGCAATATAGGGACACTATCAAGATCTCTCTCGAAATCTTTGGGATTGATTGAATGACTTTGGAGACACTGGCAGAGGACCACTCGGCATGGCGCACCCACTTCAGAGAAGGTTCTGTGATCTACGAACAAAGAAGAATTGAAAACCCGCAGATGAAACCCAGGATGTGCAAATTTTCAGTATCCATGCCAAATATTCACAGGGATGATTTATGCCCGACCTGTGGTAGGGCATTTTGAGCTCATATTGGTCAGATCAGCCACAGTTTGATAAATTGAAACTTGAAGCAAGCATAGTGATGATATTTTGGTCCTCTATGAGAATGAAGGACAACAACCAACCGCCCAACCATCTGTAAATGTTTAACAGCCAGGTCTCTGAAAACTAGGCTATAGTTTACATTTATCTGCACTATTAACATGTTTTCTGTCACTTTCTTAAGTCTAAACAGACAATGAAACAAAACAATCTACTGAGCTTGGATGTGTAGCTTCTGCCAATTTCTGAGGTGGGAATGTTCACACTGGACACTGAATGGTTAACAGCAGGAACCAGATCCAACACAGCCTGAGCCGTCTTTCCTCAGAAAGATGCCTTTGTGGTATTCTCATCCTTCAAGGGCCTGGTAACGCTTCAGTCCTTGGAGGAGGATTCCCTGACTATTCTGACTCCCTTAGATTTCTGCCAGTCTGAGGTCACACCACCTAGAGTCAATACCAATGGCTTTCAGTTCTGTAGTTTTCCTTCCTCTAAGTAGCATTATCTTCCTTGAGGGTGCAAAACCCTCCTTTCACTTCTCCACCTGCTACTCTCATACTTGACCCTATAATAGCAGTTTATAAAGTATAGATACCCATCATGTTTATACATAAACACATGTATGTGCACACTCATTTATAGCATTTATATAATTTATAGATTACACTAATTTGTATAATTAATTTATAATGTCATATATATATCTGTAATAATATATAGCATTTATCTTGTGGTATTATGTTTGAAAAGTATTGTGCAAATATTATCTCATTTTTATCCTCACAACAACTCTGCGAGGTAAGTACTATTATTACTCCTTTTTTATAGATGGAAAACTGAAGCACAGGACACTTAAGTGATGTGCCCAGGGTCACAGATCCAATAAGTGCCTGAGAACCTGCTAGATATTTGGAATAGATACAGATGCACAAACTTAGTTATACTTCCAACTCTAACCCACATCAAAGGATCAAACCATTTCTGGATAATCCAAATTCATTTTAACCCCACAAAATTCAAAGCATTGTATACTCTCAGCATCAATTTTTATAATATTCCTGGTGTGAGGTGGTATTTTATTTTGAGATGTGAAAACATATTCCATACTTGTGATTGCACCTCCAAATTTTTTCTTCCCCAGGAGTGGATTCATACTGAAACAAGATGGCTATTAATTCACCTAATCCAAACAGTTACCTATGGGCTGGGAAAAAGATAATTTCCATGTTTATAACTTTGATTCCTTTGAAAAGGAAATAAAAATAAACTCAAAGACCTATTAGCTAAGAAAGAATTTTCTATTGAATAAGGATTGTCGGGAAAACTGGCATTCAGTCATGAAGCAAGTAGGAGTAGATCAACATCTTACACCAAGACTCCAGTAACCTGAAACACACAGATGATCTAAATTTTATTCTTGCCATTTGTCCTTCATTCTTGAGGACAGCCATGACATCAGGGCAATCATGCCATGACAGGCAAGTGAATTGGATTTAAGTGAGACAGGGCTGTGCAAAGTCACCAGTCTCACTTCTTTCTCCACAGCCATCTCTATATGTTCAGTGGAAAGATACAGATCAGGACAACTGGACATGGCCCAGGGTGAAGTGGGGGACATTGGTCTTTTCACGTTAATGTCTTTAAAAGACTCAGTCTGACTGAGGCAATTCCCAGCCACATTACCTACTTAAAAAAATCTATCTTGGAGAGGAAGATACGCAGGGTTTCTGACCAAAGCAGAAGCAACTGCTACTTACATTCTCTCTGAACCAATTTAGGCCCCCAAAAAGTCCAAGGGGATTGGCCTGGGTCTTATTTTTGGCCAATCAATGAGAGCCAGAATTATTTAGGTTGAAACTTTGCAAGATAGCTTGTTTATAGGTTACATTTTTTCCTAAATATTAAAATAATCCCATCATACCTTAAAAACAAATTGAAAAGAGCCTGGTCAGTTAATATTCACAGCTGTATTGGTGAATTATTAACTAAATAAGAATAGATTTCAGGGATAATTTCACCTACATGAAATTGAAAGCTTTTGAACAAAGATCATGAAAACTGTTTTAAGAAGGAAAGTGTTTTTATTTTAACCAGAAAAATATATCTTTATATCAAAAGCTCTTAGTAGGTACTGATATCTAGTATAGAAAACAGGCACACATATAAGAGCAAAAGTCATTACTCAATAGATAGGTAGTCAAAGAATAAGAAGAAGAGATTTCAAAAGTAGTATTTCAGCCTATGGATAACCACATTAAGGAATACTGCCAATCATCATTCCTAAGAGAAACAGAAACTCAAAAATAATCCTGACGTTTTACTTCACAGTCAGAAAATTGGAAAAACCAAAAAAGATGGGAATTACCAGTGCTAGAGTGACTGTGAAAAGAATGAGGTACTAATGTATTGTTGCATTAGTTGTGTTGTGAATTAATCCTACTGTTGGAAAGTCAGATGGAGTCACGTAAAGGAAATGAATAAATATTCATGCTCTTTGAACCAGAGACTTCCTGGGCAAGAGTATGCCTTAAGGAGGTCAGTGACAAACGGAGCCCACACACACAACAAATGATTTATAGCACGAACTTTTTGGTGGCACAGAATGTTTATCCCTTAGGTAATGAACAAACAGTTCTGATACATGAATATAATTGGATATTATTCTGCAAAAAATGACTACTGTGATGAAACAGAAAAACAGATTAAGAGCTACACAAACTAATGAGAAGTGAAATAAGCAGAATGAAAAAATATGCACAATGACTTCAACAATAGAAATTAAATGAACATTAAAACAATTGAAACTGGTACCAAATTTAGTCCCAAAGAGGGAGCACTTTGTGTGTAGGACACTGCAAGCAATGTCTGACATTTTCCTGTGTGTTGTTTAAGCTTTATGGACTTTTTATTCTTCATTTTAATTCTCTTATAGAGATTAGGTCTTTTTACATTGTAAAATGTAGGTAATATAAAAAATAGCAATAAAGTATTAGAACAGAGAAAATGAAATCATATTCTACATTGAAACCTCTCCAAACTTAAAGAGCTGAGTAGAAGAAAACATTTTTTAGAAAAATAACAAGCAAAGAAATACAAGACACCTTATGTCCTGTCCCTGGTCCTTTTCTCTCTCCATTCTGAGCTATTACTATGATATTTTTGTTTGGAAACATCCAGAGTTTCATTGGCACAGGCACTGGAAATTAATTAGCATTCTCGAGACCTTTGTTTCAAGTTCTCTTAAAGTCTCCATGGAACCATTGCTTTGTCAAATTGTCTATCTGTTGTCACTGCTTGCTACTCCACCAAGCCATTATTAAATCAAGTTTTTATGAGTCTAAAACATAGATTCTAAGATATGATGCACCTCATTGCCAAAATGGCTTAAGTCCACATTGCATTTGAAACGTGCCTGCACCTCCTGTTTTAATCCTGCCAAGTCATGGAAATTACATTATCACTACTTGCATTGTGCATTGATAGCACCTGCTTAATAAAGAGTTATCGAATGAATGAGTGAATGAATGAATGAATAATTTTTCTCTCTGAGGCTGATCTATATCCAAACTCTTATTTACTTTAAGAATTAGAGGATTTCATGCCTGGTGGATCTTCAGAAATCATTGAATTTATTAATACATTTACTTTGATTTCCTTGCTTACATAATGTTGTCCAAATTCCTGAGGTGATTAGAAGACCATTTCTTCCAAATTTTTTCTGGGAACAGTTCTCTCTGTTGGTCTGTCTTAGTCTATTTTTTTTTCTATCTCTTTGCCTCTCTGTATCTCTCTGTGTCTCTGGCTCTGCCTGTGTCTACTTCTCTGTCCCTATCTCTTTTTTTTGGCTCTATGTCTATGTCTGTGTCTATCTGTTTGGTTCTCTCTGTCTTCCCTCACCCACCTTCATGAAAAAATACCTTTTCTCTTTGCTTCCTCAAGTATTAGCAATCTGTGAAAGCTATTTCCATTGCATCTTTTGCTTCCGCTTTCCACAGTGTAGCCGATATTTCTTTCTAAAGGGATGAACTTCTGTACTCCCACTCTCAGCTCAAGTATATTTGTCCAAGGAGATAATTTCAAGAGATGTTGGCTTAGGTTACATGACAGAATCCTTGGATTTGTTTGACTTATTCAGTTTTGGGAGATGAAGCATACCATCATTTATAATGACACTTGTCTGGATGAAGAAAAAAGGAGCTTTAGTGAAGAGAAAGGAGGCAACAGAAAAAGGAAGCCAAGCCCTGTCATGTTTTCCTATTTTACTCTCATGCCACGAAAATGATGCCAATGGAGATTTCAGAAAGAGCAGTAATCCCAGAGTCAAAAGAACCATACTTGCACAATCTGGGGCAGATTCTTTCATCTCACTCATACTCAGTTTTCTCCTTCATATGGCTGTTCAGGGTTCAAGTGGCACAGTGTTTATTCAAAGTACTTTATTTTCATTAAGTACCATATTCAAGTGATACTATTATTTCATGATTGCCAGTTAATGCTTTTATCATCATCATCTTATATTGAAGGTGGACATAGGAATATCTTCATTTTGCATTTGACATAAATATGAAGATTCTTTTGATTGTTTTACTGAGTCCCCAAAAGATAAGGTGAACATATCTATATTTACTTAATGTACATCACTGGGCAGTCCCCACCTATCTAGAAAACCAAGTGCAGCCAGACTGCAGAAGGTTCTTGAAATTCTTTAGCCACTAAAACAAAGCATCCCTTGATAGAGTAGTTTATTTCTAGGAACCCAGTAATTATATTAACAATTACAACCAGAAAGCACAGTATCAAAGCAATTCTCTCAGTTGACTTGTAAGTACCTGACTTTAGGCAACTTACCTCACAATAAGGAAGAATAAAGCCCAAGAAATCTAGAATGGTTTTGGTCAAGCAGCATATTGGGAAGGAAATAGTTCCAGAGGCGTAGGGAGAAAGAAAGGGTGAAAGCTACTCTGCTGACTTTGAAGTAATATGCAGGCATGATCTAAAGTTGTTGGTGTTGCTGCTAAGTAGCACAGCAGTGAACCATGGAGGTGTAGGGAATGCGACAGCCCTGGCATCTGGTTTTATGTCCTGCATGTGACAAGATCTGTTTAACTTGGGACATTACAGCACATTAGAGCCCCTATTTATTTGATAGGAACATACTAATTTGTATTGGTGGAGGGAATTTCCATACAAGAAGATCCCTGCAACAATCAAATGCTAGATATGGATACAGTCATTACCACGATTTGGGAATCAGAAGACTTGGGTTTCATCTTGCTGGCCTTACTTCCTCTCTGTGTGCCGTAAGAAGACCCTCTGCCTGCTTGATCTTCTCTTTTCTTTTTGTGTAAAATGAAGAAATTGGGTCAAATGGGCTCTAGGGTCTTACTACCTTATAAATGTTCAGTCTTATTTTTTTCTCATTTGACTGGGAATTTGTCATGTGATACTAAGACATCCAGTCACTTTGGTTATTCAGACTTTAGATATGGATGAATATCAATCTGGTGGTTTTGGCAAATACCCCAAATGGATGACAGCAGGTATCTATTCTGTCCAATTTGCCCCATGAAAACCCAGATTGAGAAGCTAGAGTACAACTAATGAAGAAGAAGTGATAGCTTAGAGATAGGAAAAGGTTTGTTTGCTGAAAATGATGGAAAACAGAATAGATTCACTGAAGGAAGGAAATAAAGTCAGGAAACTGTATGTCATGGCTTACCCACCATATACATGCACAATACACATACACACACACACAGAAGCCATGCACAGACCCCAACATCTTCAAATCAGAAGCATTTGAAGAAATATGACCCTCCTGACATTACCTTGCTTTTCATCAGGGCTGCCCTTTGCTTTCATGTATAGGAATCAATCAATTAAATTCTGGAGTTTTCTCTCTTGAAGTATTGTTCCAAGTCATTCTGTTGCTGAACAGTCAGGGCACAGAGCTGGGGAATGAACAGAATACCTGTCCTTTGAAGTGTGAAACTGGGGAATGGGGGTCTAGTGGGAGGAATGGAGTTCCTGGTATTGGCATCAGAGGTAGGATAGCTCAGAAGATGGCACACTGCTTTACTCCATGACCACCCTGAGATATGGTCACACTCTGACGTTGCTTACTTTTTTATGCATCTTCCCTTCCCTTTCTTCCCCCATCTTTCCACACACAGCTGTAGACTTGCCTCTAACCTCCTCCTTCTCTTGCTTTTCAGAGCCTGTGCATATGTGTGATGTGCTACCACCAAATACCTACTTCAGGCAATCACAGACTCCTTATGTGGGAAGGGACTATCCAAGGTGACCTCTTTCCTACACTGTAGGAAGCCATGCCAATCCATTTCTTAGCAAGAGAATCTACTTTTATGTGAGGATCTGCAGAGAAAGTTTCTACAGAAACTTTTAGTTACTTCTCCATATCTATCAGATTTTCTTTTTATCTAACTTAAATTTCAGGGAAGGCAGCATCATATGAGTGAGAGAGTGGATTTCAAATAATTATGAAACATATAAAAACTTGGGTCTAATAACACCTCTGAAACTTACCACATTTCTCTCAACTTCAGTTCTCTTATCTTTAAGTTGGGTGCAGATTTTGGACTTATTTCATAAATGGCACACAAGAAGCATTGAAGTTTTGGGACTCCAGCCTCCAAGAAGTTCACTCTTGATCTGTAAATACAGAAAGGACAGGAAGACAGCTTTAGAGCAGTTAATGTTCTTACTTATTTCCTTTATTCTAGTAATTCTTCTCAGAAGGGGTTACTGATAATGGGAGCACCAACTCCTGCAACATTCCCTCAATACCCTTCTTGCAGGGGCCACAGAAGGAGAACATCTACCCCTGAATCTCAGAGGGGTGAACTGAGGCAGGCACAGTATGGTGCACTCTGAAAACTTTCCTCAGACTTCAATTGGGTTGGTTGAGGAAGACACAGATTCCCCCACCCCACGCCTCTCCAGGCCTTCATGGGGGCCAATGAAGGCACACACAGCAATCAACTGTGATATTCCCCAGTGAGTTCCCCACTTGCTGACCGGTGCCCTATGACTTTATAGAGAAACAGACAAAGAAGGCACATTGCCAGGAATAGCCTCACAGGTTAACTTTAGTGATGTCGTCATTCAGCACAAGCATAGTGAAAATCACGTTTTGTCAGTCCTATAACTCACTGCACAACCGTGGTGGAGATGTTTACAAATATACAGACCTGGGAAATATTATATAACACTAGAAAACTAGGGGTTGCCTGACTATGGAGCCTGGGAAAGTAAACTCTAAGAAAGAATACAAAATCCACTTTACTTACAGGACTTTCTATATCAAAGGGCTCTTGAAAAAGAAATGTTCCGCACAAAGAAAATAATATGAAAATGGGAGCTACTGTTAGTATTTAGCTGTTGAAGTATATCTTCCCATTTAATCGTCAATGTAAATTGGCAATGACTTTGTACAGATCTTCCCCACTTTTCTTGGCATAGAACATGCAGCAATGGACTTTCAGTTAGAGGTGTCTCACTCTCGCACAGTTACTGGTCATGAGAACCTGGCAAAGCACTTTTGTTCCAATTGACCTCAGTTTCTCACCTGTCAAATGAGCAAGTTTGACTTGATGATATCAAAGTATCCTTCCAACTCTAAATATGTGATGCCAGTCATCCCAGTTTCGATGCCCCTCCCACCTTGACAAGTTATGATGACCAAGAGAATAAGAGATGGCTCTTGCTCATCTGATCCTCTTGCAATTCCTGAAGGCAGATGCTGCAGGGAAAGGCAGCTCAGAAATCCTACACAAGTTCTGTGGTACTGTCAGGTGTGTTGATATCTCTTTTTGCAGGAATTGTGCTGCCCAATTCTTCAGAGACCACCTTTATTACCATCCCCCATCCCTATCCCAAACCCTGCCCCTGAGCTCATTTATTTGAAAATCCCTGGCCCTTTACATACAAACATACCATCATCCAGGTATCATCTCTCTGGAGATAATTGTTGTCTTGGACATTCACCAAGAGCAGAGGATAAGGAAATATACTGACACTCAACCACTAAAAAATATATTGAGAAGACACTTTCTGAGCTGGCTATGGCTTTTAGAAGGTTTCTGATTCAATCACTTCTTTTTAATATTAGAAGACTAATTTCCAGATAGGAGAAGGGGCTTACTTAACTTGACATTGAAAGTTAATGGTAGAAAGAAGAGGGCAATCTACATGTCTGTCAATGAGCAATGTTTTAGAATTATAGAACTGGAAGGTGATTTGTCCTAGAGCCAATTTAAACAGGATCTCAAAAAAAATGATTGTTAAATTTTTAATGTGAACATTTACACTGGGAAATCCACAAACATCTACAAACAAGGGCATAATTCATAGTTTAATTGTCCAGACTTAAAGTGATCAAATATTAATTATTCAGATTAAAATGAACATTGTGTTAAGGATACTTTTTTTTGAGGGGGGGAGAGTCAGTTGTCAGTTGTTTTTGAAGAGTCATTTACTAGTACAGTCCTGACTGGAAAGCTCTTTTCATTTCACTTCAGGAGAGACAGTTTGACTCAGTGACACGAGCTCCTAAAATAGCGATGAGAGACTTGAATCCTGGCTCTGATAGAAGTTGCCCAACGAGCTAAATTTCCCTTAGCTTATCAGGGTGCTCAAAAGTCCAGGGGGCATATCAGTATCGCATTTGTATTGCTTACTCTTAGAGGCATTGGTGGAAGAAATGGGGATCCCCACCACTTTCACTAGTCAATGGATTTACTATTCCCCCAGATCTATTGGGGTACAAAGACTCCAAGAATCTTCCTGACAATACAATACTCTTTCTTTATATTATTATTTGAAGGTCCAGTGAGATCAAGGAAGTATCATAGTCACAGCCAGAATCAGAACAACTAAGAAGACAGCAAACACTACCCTGGTTCTCACCTGAAGAATTCCTGAGCATGGTCTATTCAGACATGTGCTGACTCTTCTACCTTCCCATACAGGCTTTAGCCCTATCTCTAGTACTTACTGGATTCTGGTTCCCTTGAATCAAAAGTAAAATGAGTACTGATACCAGATCTGCCTCTATCACAAGACAGTTTCAAGAAAAATTCTCTGCATATTGGAAAGTGCTTGATAGGGAGATGGTTACTGTGTTAGACTTGAAGTCAAAATGATTGGAGTTGGAATCCTGTTTGTGACACTTCCTGTATGACCCTGGGCAAGTATCTTAATCTCTCTCAGCTTCAGTTTCCTCATTCTTCCCCCCCAAAATTTATTAATTTATTTATTTTCAGTTTTTAACATTCACTTCCATAAGTTTTAAATTTTTTCCTCCTCACTCCCACCTCCCTCCGCAAGACGGCATGAAATCTTATATGGGCTCTACACATATATTTCCATTAAACTCCTTTCCATATTAGTCTTGTTGCATAGAAGAATTATAGAGAAAGGGAGAAACTGTGAGAAAAATAAAACAAAGCATAACGAAATAGAAAATAGTTTGCTTCATTCTGCGTTTCAACTCCATAATTCATTCTCTGGATGTGGATGGCATTTTGCATCATGAGTCCTTTGGAAACGATTCAGATCTTTGCATTGCTGAGAAAGGTTAAGCCCCTCAAAATCAGCCCTCATTTACTCTGGTTCTTACTGTGCATAGTGTTCTCCTTGCTTCACTCACCATCAGTTCATAAAAGTCTTAAAAGGTTTTTCTGAGGTCTGCATGTTCATCATTTCTTATACCACAGTAGTATTCCATTATATTTTCATAGCACAACTTGTTCAGCCATTCACCAATTGATGAACATCCCTTTAGTTTCCAGTTCTTGGCCACCACAAAAAAAGAACTGTTATAAAAAGTTTTGTACATGTAGATCCTTTCCCTCATTTTTATGATCATTTTGGAATACAGTCCTAGAAGCAGTATAGCTGGATCAAAGGATATGTACTTTTTCATAACCCGTTGGGCATAGTTTCAAACTGCTCTCCAGAATGGTTGGATTTTCTTACAGCTCCACCAATAATGAATTAGTGTTCCAACTCTCCCACACCTTCTTCGACATTTATTATTTTCCTATTTTGTTATGTTAGCCAATCTGGTAGGTGTGATATGGTACCTCAGAATTGTTTTAGTGTGTATCTCTCTATTCAGTAGTGATTTAGATATTTTTTTCATATGACTATAGAAAGCTTTAATTTCTTCCCCTGACAAGTGCCTGTTAATATCACTTGACCATTTTTCAATTGGGAAATGACTTGTATTCTTGTAAATTTGACTCAGTTCTCTATATACTTTAGAAATGAGGCCTTTATCACAGACATTAGTTGTAAACATTCTTTCCAAATTTTTTGCTTCCCTCCAAATCTTAGTTCCATTAGCTTTGAATGTGGAAAAAACTTTTAAATTTAATGTAATGAAAATTATCCATTTTGTATTTCATAATGTTCTCTGTCTCACCTTTGGCCATAAATTCCTCCATTCTCCATAAGTCTGACAAATAAATTATTCCTTGCTCCCCTAAATTTGTTTATAGTATCAACCTTTATACCTAGATCATGTAACAACTTGGAATTTTTTCTTGTATATGGTGTCACCACACTATTTTCTAGTTTTCCCAACATTTTTTGCCAAACAGTGAGTTCTTATCCTGGAAGCTGGGGTCTTTGGATTTATCAGCCAGTTGACTGGTATATGCAGTGATTAGTGTGTCTTCAGTACCTAACATATTCCACTGGTCTACTCCTCTATTTCTTAGCCAGTATCAAGTGGTTTTGATGATTGCTATTTTATAATACAATTTAAAATCTGATATGAGTAGGCCCCCTTCCCTAGCATTTGTTTTCATTAATTCCCTTGATAATCTGGACATTTTGTTCTTCAAGAAGAATTTTGATCTTTTTTTAGCTCTATAAAATAAATTTTGTTAGTTTGATATGGCACTGAATAAGTAAATTAATTTAAGTTGAATTACAGATTGAATGTGAAGCATAGTATAGAGAATCTGAGCAGGAGAGGCAAGAATGATGCAAAAGGGAATTAGGAGGAAGAATACAGCACACACATAGACTTCTCCTTCATAGTGCAATGTGTCAACACAGGAGAGCTTCAATATGCTGGGACTTTACAGAAACCATGGTCAGACCATTGTGCCACAAAAGGGGAAGGGCAGTGCATAACTTGTGTGGATTGTAGAATTCATACTTCCTACAAGCCAGCATTAAACAACCATATGGACACTGATCTGATGGTTCATGAGGATGAGATAATGCATTGGGTGGCAGATGGCTACACAGTGATGATGGTTGGCTGGTTAATGGTTGTCTTTCATTTTCGAATAGGACCAGAATGACATCACCATGATAAACACAAGTTTCAGTGTGTCCAACTGTGGCTGATCAGACCAACATGAGCTAGGAATTCTCTACCAGAGATCGGACACTGTGTGATATTTGTGTGACACATAGATAGTCTGTGTGAACATTTGGGGTGGATATTCCAAATCTGCATATACTACATTTACTTTGTGCTGCCTCAATTTTGCATTACTCATAGAACACAGCACCCTTTCTGATGTCGGCATGCCATGCTGAGTGGTCCTGTGCCAGTGTCTCCCACATTGCACAATCAAATCTGAAGTTTATGAGAGAGACCTTGAGAGTGTCCTTTTATTGCTTCTTTTGACTACCATGAGATCTCCTGCCCCATGAGAGTTCTCCATAAAAATAGTCTTTTTAACAAGTGTACATTTTGTGTTCAGACACCGTGGCCAGTCCATTTGAGTTGCGGTCTCTGAAGCATATTTTGAATGCTTGGCAGTTCAGTTTGAACAAGGACCTCAGTGTCTAGTACCTTATCCTGTCAGGTAATCCTCAGAATCTTCCTAAGACAGTTCAAATGGAAGCGATTTGGTTTCCTGGCATGGCACTGATAGACTGTCCATGTTCCACAAGCATACAACAATGAAGTCAGCCCAACGACTCTGTGTTGGTAGTCAGTTTGGTTTGGTTGTCCATCTAATACCTCTTCTCTCCCAAACTTTTCTTTGGCGCCTCCAAAACACTGAGCTAGCTCTGGTTATGCATGCATCAACCTCATTGCCAATGTGTACATCCCTGGAAAGTGCTCTACCAAGGTAAGTGAACTTATCCACAGGATTCAAAACTTCTCCATTTGTTGTAATCAATAGTGCCATGTATGGATGGTGTGGTGTTGGCTGATGAAGCACCTGCGCTTTCTTGGTGTTAATTGTTAGGCCAAAATTAGCACAGGTAGAGAATTGATTCGCACTTTGTTGCATCTCAGTTTCAGAGGCTGAATTGAGTGCACCATCACCTGCAAACAGAAAATCATGCACCAACACTCCCTCTACTTTGGTCTTGGCTTGTAGTCTTTTCAAATCAGTTACCATCAGTACAGTAGTTGACATTGATGACTTGTTTAGCTTCAGTGAAAGCATTTGAGAACATGACTGAAAACATCAGGCTAAAAAGCATGGGAGCAAACACACAGCCTTGTTTCACTCCACTGGTGCTCACTGAAGGCATGAGAGCATTGTCCACTATCCAGAACCTGGGAAAATATATCATTATGAAATTGATGTGTGATACTGATGAACTTCTCTGAGCAACCAAATTTTGACATAATTTCCATAAACCCCCATGTTTGACGGTGTCACAGGCCTTGGTCAGATCCACAGATGTTGTGTACAGACCACTGTTCTGCTTCTGGCATTTCTCCCGGAGTTGTCAGGCAGTAAACGCCACATCGACTGTTCTTCTTCCCTTTCTGAAGCTGTACTGGCCCTCAGGTAGATGACCATCTTCCAGGTGAAAGATCAGTCTATTATTCCAGTAGGCTTGAAAGATGAACTTCTCTTGTTGCAAGAGAACTCAACAGGTATCCCTTTCAAATAATAGCCTTGGGTGAAATGAGGCTGGCAAATGAGGGCCAGTTTATTGAAATTGGAACTGGATACACATTTTCCTTGAGTAACTGCAGTGAAGGGGAGCACAGTGAAGCTCACATAGGTTTTGCAATCAAAACTAATCAGTAACATTAATAATTGCGAATCTCAAAGCTTCCTTTCTTCAATGGCTCAGGTATATCCAGGGTTTCTGCTTCCAACTTTACCATTCCATTGAAACTTCTCTCTCCAAAGTTCCTCATAATCTCTCAATTTCCAAACCCAATGGCTTGTTCTCAATCCTTTCTTCTTGGCCTTACTGCAGACTTTGACACTGTTGATCACTGTCTTCACCATGATACTCTCTTCTCTCTGGGTTTTCAGGACATCTGTCCTTCCTGGTTCTCCTCCTACCTCTTTGACCTCCCTTTTTCTATCTCCTTTGTTGAATCCCGCAGCAGATCATGCCCTCTAACAATAGGTGTTATCACGATGTTCTATCCTGGGTCCTCTTCTCTTCTCCTTCAATATATCTTTTTTTAAAATAAATTTATTTATTTAACTTTTTACATTCATTTTCACAAAATGTTGGGTTCCAAATTTTCTCCCCTTTTCTCCCATCCCCCCACCCCAGTACACCGAGCACTTCCCCTATCACCAATTTGCCCGCTCTTCTATCATGCCTTCCTTATCTTGTCCCCATCTTCTCTTTTGCCCTGTAGGGCCAGATGACTTTCTATTCCCCACTAACTGTATTTCTTATTTCCTAGTAGCAAGAAAAATACCAAACAGTTGTTCCTAAAACTTTGAGTTCCAAATTCTCCCCATCCCTCCCTCCCCACCCATTCCCTTTGGGAAGGCAGGCAATTCAATATAGGCCCTATCTGTGTAGTTTTGCAAATGACTTCCATAATAGTCGTGTTGTGTAAGACTAACTATTTCCCTCCATCCTGTCCGGCCCCCCATTGTTTCTATTCTGTCTTATGATCCTGTCCCTCCCCAAGTGTTGACTTCAAATTGCTCCCTCTTCCCATTGCCCGCCCTTCCATCACCCCCCCCAAACCTGCTTGTCCCCTTCTCCTCCACTTTCCTATATTGTAAGATAGGTTTTCATACCAAAATGAGTGTGCATTTTATTCCTTCCTTTAGTCGAGTGTGATGAGAGTAAACTTCATGTTTTTTCTCAGCTCTCCTCTTTTTCCCTCTGCTAAAAAGTCTCCTGCTTGCCTCTTGAATGAGATATAATTTATCCCATTCCATTTCACCCTCTCTCCTCCCACTACATTTCTCTCTCACCGTTTACCTTAATTTCTTTTATGATATGATCCCATCCTATTCAATTCACTCTGTGCTCTCTGAATCTGTGTGTGTGCATGTGTGTATGTGTGTGCGAGAACACATGTACGTGTGTGTGTATGTGTGTGTGTGTGTGTGTGTGGTCCCACCAACTAGCCAGATATTGAAAAGTTTTAAGAGTCACAAATATTGTCTTTCCATGTAGGAATGTAAACAGTTCACCTTTGGTAAGTCCCTTATGACTTTTCTTTGCTGTTTACATTTTCATGATTCTCATCATTCTTGTGTTGGAAAGTCAAATTTTCTTTTCAGCTCTGGTCTTTTTATCAAGAATGCTTGAAAATCCTCTATTTCATTGAAAGACAATATTTTCTCCCGAAGTATTATACTCAGTTTTGCTGGGTAGGTGATTCTTGGTTTGAGTCCTAGTTCCTTTGCCTTCTGGAATATCCTATTCCATGCCCTTCGATCCCTTAATGTAGAAGCTTCTAGATCTTGTGTTATCCTGATTTTATTTCCCCAATATTGGAATTTTTTCTTTCTAGCTGCCTGCAGTATTTTCTCCTTGACCAGGGAACTATGGAATTTGTCCACAATGTTCCTAGGAGTTTCTGTTTTTGGATCTCTTTCAGGCGGTGATCGGTGGATTCCTTCAATACTTATTTTGCCCTCTGGTTATAGAATATCAGGGCAGTTTTCCTTGATAATTTCATGAAAGATGATGTCTAGGCTCTTTTTTTGATCATGGCTTTCAATTAGTCCCGTAATTTTTGAATTGTCTCTCCTGGATCTATTTTCCAGGTCAGTTGTTTTTCCAATGAGATATTTCACATTCTCTTCCATTTTTTTATTCTTTTGGTTTTGTTTTGTGATTTTTTGGTTTCTCAGAAAGTCATTAGCCTCCATCTGTTCCATTCTAATTTTGAGAGAACTATTTTCTTCGGTGAGCTTTTGAATCTCTTTTTCCATTTGGCTAATTTTGCTTTTGAAAGCATTCTTCTCCTCATTGGCTTTTTGAACCTCTTTTGCCAATTGAGTGAGCCTACTTTTCAAGGTGTTATTTTCTTCAGCATTTTTTGGGTCTCCTTTAGCAGGGTATTGATCCATTTTTCATGCTTTTCTTGCATCTCTCTCATTTCTCTTCCCAGTTTCTGCTCCACCTGTCTAACTTGATTTTCAAAATCCTTTTTGTGCTCTTCCATGGCCTGAGTCCATTGAATATTTATTTTTGGATGTTTGGGATACAGAAGCCTTGACTTCTATGTATTTCCCTGGTGGTAAGCATTTTTCTTCCTAATCCAAAAGGAAGGGAGGAGATATCTGTTCACCAAGAAAGTAACCTTCTTTGGTCTTATTTTTCTTCCCTTTTCTGGGCATGTTCCCAGCCAGTTGCTTAACTTCTGAGATTCCTTTCCACACCCACCTCACCTCCAGATCTGCCTAGCTTGTGCTTGGGGTCTAAAATTCAAATTCTCCTTCCCAACCTCATGGCTTTTGGGGGGGGGGCAGGGCTGCTATTCAGTGTGAGATTAAATTCAAGTGCTCAGGTGGGGACAGGGTCACAACAAGGGGCTCAGTTCCCTCAGGGGGTTTATGGGGAGATCTTCAATAATGGATCCGAGCTCCTGTCTGCTTTGAGAACTCCTGCCTACTGCTGCCTCAGCTGCTGCCTCCCAAGAGGTCCTGAATTATGGAGACACCCCGCTCCTCTCTTGGTCAGCCAAGAAGACTCTCTCACTGACCTTTGCGCCTGTGGGTGGAAGGACCTGCATGGTCGCTGGAGATTCTGTCCCTGGAGCCTGCTCGGATCTACTCCTCTCTGTGCCACAGGGCCAAGACAGGGTCGGGCTCTGCTCCAGGTCCAGTGTGCGATGGATCTTTGGTGTTGGTTTTTTAGATCTCTCTGGAACAGAAATCTCCTCCACTCCATTGTTCGGTGGCTTCTGCTGCTCCAGAATTTGTTGGGAATTCTTCTTTACAGATATTTTATGTGCTGTGGGTTAGAAGCTAGCATATGTGAGTCTTTCTACTCTGCCATCTTGGCTCCTCTCCCTCCTTCAATATATCTTAAAATTCGGTTTCCACTTTTGCAAAATAAAATTATTGAACTGAGTAAACACCACTTCACTCAGCTGTATTATCTTGATAGTATCTTTCTAGTCAAATAAATTAGTTTTTAATTTTTGATATGAGTTTAATATTTCCTCCATTATTTAAAGGCTTTTCATATTCTTGTGACTACTATGGCTTTTGAATGAAGTTTGTGATGTCAATCTGTTCAATAATAATACTTAGGTATTATATGGTGCTTATGTGTTCCAGGAATTATAGCAGCTAATTTACAGTTATGATCTCTTTTGATCCTAACAAGAACCTTTAGAAGGAGATGCTATTATTACCCTCATTTTACAGGTAAGGAAAGTAAGGCACAAACAGGTTAAGTGACTTGCCTAGAGTTATACAACTAGTAAATATCTGAGACTAGATTTGAACTCAGGTCTTCCTCACTCTAGGTCTACCACTATCCATTATTGCACCACTTAATTTGTGTCTAAAAGGAAATTACATTGGTTATTTCTACAGTAGCATTATGGTTCTTAGTGCTTTCAAAACTGGATTGCTTTCAACATGAGGTGTTGGTTTAGTCTAACCACTTTTTCCAAATTCATCATCCTGAATGTCATTTACAATGGGTATTTCTTCTCATTTGAATTCTTTCTTCTAACAAGTCATAGGACTGACTATGACAACCAATTTGGAAATGAATCCTGCATTGATAATCGGCCACTTTTCATCAACTAAAGTGGAGTTATTTTCATTTTGTTTTGGTGATTCTATTTGGTGACCACCGTACCTCACATATCTCAATTCTCTTCTCCAATTAAATATTCTTGACACATTGACATAGTGTTTTGACCCATTCAATAGCC